>JAYMSL010000842.1:0-20340 GCA_036897195.1 Plantago coronopus
GCGCTCAGAACGTCATAATAGCCAGAAAACCAACGAATTATGTGACTAAGATTACAACCAAACGGGTCCTTACTAAATGGATTAAAATGTAATTTTTACTTTTCCTTCAAACTTTAACATTTCTTACTTTTTTTTTGTATTTCTTCCATGGAAGCACAAAGCTTGGCTGAACATTCGAGCTTCCATGACAGAACCTCGGAGCTTTCGCCATGGAAGCTCCGAAAATGAAGATGCGTTTTTGCTTCCGCCATGGAAGCTCTGTAACTGAGCTTCAAGCTGGAAGCTCTATAAAGCTCTGTAACTGAGCTTCAAGCTGGAAGCTCAGTTATAGAGCTTCCATGGAGGTAAAATTAAAAAAATAAAAAAATAATCAATAAAATATTAAGTAATGAAATCGAAATTAATTAATGTAATTATAATTTTGTGAAAATGAATTGAAATAATGTTAGTGGGATAATTAATGGAGGTTAAAAGTTAAATTGAATATATAAAGTTAAGTTGAAATAATAAAGTTATGATTATAAAGTAGAGGTGTTAAAACTGAATTATTATAATTTGAGTTACAAAAATGTAAATTTATAAGTTAAGGCTTGTTTTATTATAATCAGAAAAATTCAAAAAATTGACATGTTGAATCACTAAATTAAATGTAATGCTCCCTAAATTTAATACGTTTTCAATTAATATTTATAATTAAATGTCACAAATTTATTTACTTAAAATTTTTTCTACCTCTTAAGATAATTTCCTGCATTTGCCATGGTGGCAGGTAGCAATCGTCCAATAGTGAACCTGTTAGACCATTTTAGAAACAGAAACAAAGAATTAGTTAATCTCCCAAATCAGAGCGAGCGATTGTTCCATGACTCCATAGCCTAGGGTTTCACTGTTACTCCCTCTGCAATGGACGCCAAGTTACTCTCCGTGCTCCTTTGGCTAGCTCTATTCCAGATTTCTTTCTCAGGTACACCACTTCTTCCTACTTGTCTTCAAATTTCATTATATGCCCATTTTACTTGTTATAACTTGATCGATCGCCACTACTTTCTGCAATGCTTCTGTTACAACTAAATGTTAACGGATGCTTCATTTTTCCGGTAATTATAGTCAAGAGATGTGTTGTTGTAATCAGTTCTAAAGACCTTGCTAATCTGAATTTAGTAGTCTTCTTTTTTTGCGGACTGTGGAATCTGGAATGGTGTAATTGAATTATGGCGATTTATTAACCAAAAAATAGAAAAACACTTCGAGTAAAGAGTGCATTTCGTCTATTCTTAAACAAACAGCACTTGATTTTATGCTATATAGCTTCTGGTGTTGTCTGTTATTTATTTTGGTTTAATATTTGTAAGCGAACAACTGAAACTAGCTCAAACGGCTCAGTTTCTGCAATGAAGATGAAACGGAAAGTTCTTCTAGAAATATGTTACATACTAGTTCTAATGTATGTAACGAGAGGCGAGCTAGTCTTGGGTTATATTTATTTGCAATTTGCAATAATTCACCATTTTAATGAGGTCGTGAAAAGTCTTCTGGATACATTTACCCTTTTCCGTAATAGATGTAGAGATTAGTCGCAAGTGATATGGTTTATATTTGCAGTGATTTAGGGAAATGATGTATTATGCGTGAATATAGAAGCCACATTTGCTAATCAGGTGTTGTGTGCTTATGGTCCTCTGTTGAGCCTTGGCATTATGACTAGAATTGAGAATTTTGATTTTGTGAAAACTGTTAAGGCCTTAAGGGATATACAAATACTCATCCGTGCCTTGGAAACAACTCATTTGTGCCTTTGAAACAAGGCTGACCTATGTGTTAAATCTTATAATGTCATTGCGTCTTAAATGATTTTCGTAAAATTCTTATGGAAGTGTGTTTTGATGAGCTGTAAATATGCATGCACTCAAAGATTTTGTACATTCCGTTTTAATAAGGACTCCGATTGTTAATCTTGCTCCCCTCCCCTTGCTAACAAGGATCTGTAGATCGCCAGGCAGCTTAATCTTTTCAGTAAGAGGATATTCTATTCATCTATTGCATGCATGTCGTGAGGTTGACCTCTATAGACAACGACACCTTTTATTTTCTTCTTTGCTTCGATTTATATCTTTTCCTTATCTTATAAGTCATAGTTTTCTTTTAGTCTTATACTTTTTTTATGTAGCCTCAGGACAAGCAAAATCATTTGACTCGGTGCCTGATCTTGAGAAGTCCATGTACACGCAAATTGAGGGTTATCCTTGTGTAAGATTGCTGAATATCTCTGGGGAAATTGGTTGCTCTAGTAAGTGACTTTGATTACCTTAGGAATTTATCTATGACAGGATTAATGTCATTGCTGTTTCACTAATTGCAAAGTTATGCTCCAGACCCAGGCCGTGCAAACGTCGTCGCTCCAATTGTTAGATTCAAGAATATAAACCAGTTCCACGGAGCAGCTACAATATTGGTCCCCATCAATGATTTTGAAATCTTACTTGCAAGGCATGTTATATATTTATATGATATAGCTTAAATTACTTTATGCCTAGTATTTATTGTCTTCAAGTTGACTATATTCTGTTACATGTTATTTTTATCATGATATGAATTGTCTCAATATGCGTGGGTTTTCATGTTTTTATCATCAAAATTCAAAATGATCGAATCATTTGCCGTGTTTTTTTTATGAACATGGTTTGCATTGACCGAATATGTGTGGCTAATGTTGTGAATTTCACATCAATGTTATCAATCGCTTGCTATGTTTTATATGAACCTGGTTTGGATTGTTGGACTGTCTGTGTTTCATGATTAGGATTCATATTACATGTCTGAAACAACTTATGGTTAATTTATATGTGATTATTTTCTATGATCAGACTGTCAGAAGATCCAGGACTTTTGAGTAAAGTAGCTGGGGTTTTGGTTGAATCAAGAATTCAGACTCCCGATGGTCTTAAGGGTAAATGACGTAATTGCCGATCTTTTGATTTAAGTTGAAACTTGAAACAATGTTATCAACAGTGGCTGTAGCAGCAGGCTCCCTGCCCCCACAAGATCTCCACTGTGTAGCAGTTTTCAGTAGCTGTTCTATGGCACCACCCTTGGAAATTAGATTATACATACGGGCCCTGAAGCAGTCCAGACTTCTGGGGTTAAATCACAAATGACATCTACTCTGTTAAACTTGCTATTAATATTTCAAAGTGTATAATTTACAAATTTGCGGGCTTTGGAAAGGGTTACTTTTGTGAAATTTTGTAGTGTTTTCATATGCGACCATCTGCGGTGCCCCGCTATTTTAACTTTTTGGATCAGCTGTTCTGCTATCTGTTATTGATAACACTGTTTGGGAAAGAGTTTGTCAGGAGACTGATCAAATTTAAATTTCAGGAGATTCTCCAGATGTAAGGTTTCCGCTAGCAGAATTTGCTCCATATGAAAGGAACAACTTCAACTGGAATCCTGAAGTACGTGATGTTAATTTTATTAGCTCACCGTTTTTTCTCTGTTAGTTTCGTTGTGCCAAATTTTTTTGTGTAGTTAAATAGAGCTAGCTGGTCTTCAGAGATGAATTTAGTGGAAATGGTCTTAGGGTGCTTCCAGTCATGAATTGAGGTTTCCTAAACCATTTTGGTTTCCGTCCTAGTGTCCGTGAATGAGGTTGAGCAAGTGAGAGCAAATGTTAACCCTATAAAGACCACTACATGTGTAGGGCAACTGGGCAATGGGATAATACTTAGCTAGACCGGGTCTATGACTCTGACTTTACATAGACCTTGTGGCTAGGAATCATCCACAATACACATTAAATGTGTTTGCTGTTATGGAAAATTCCTAGCCACAAGGTCTTTGAAATTAAGTGTAGACACTGTCTAGGTAAGTAGCATTATCCATACCAGAATCGTATTGCTCCTTAACCGGATTTTGTGTTCTCATATTATCTTTTAAAAGAATTTTGAACTTGCTTTACCAGAGTTTTGTTCCTTCTGACCAGATTGTTGAAGGTGTTTTCATAGTTGGTTTTGATGTTGTAGCTAGTTTTTATAGTGTCTATGCTCATGTAACTGACAATTACTGGTTCATGGTAAAAATTCATCCCACTGTCATAACTAGTTATATAAATTACTGCTGTATTTCTGCTGCTGTCATACCTGTAACGATCGTATGCTTAAGTCTGTTTGTTATCACCTGCAGGGATCTGGATTAATGTGGAAAGGTTATAATTTCCCTGTGTTTTTGCTCTCTGATGCAAGTACAGCAGCGGTGCAAAAGGTAGTGGTATCAAAGATTTCTGCAGTCACAACTCAAGATATATCTTCTTTGGATGATTAATTTATTTGTTAGGCTATTAGTGCCATAAAATGCGAATCAGAGACCATGTAGCGACAGAAGTTCTCTTTATCTTGACTTTTATCATTTTTTTTTGAAAGGTAATTTCGTTTAAAAAAGAGAGAAATAAATGGGGAGTGTATTACAACAAAGTAGACTATCTCGACTATTATCTTGTATTTGAGGATTGTTGGGAATCCTTAAATAGCTTGTCTTTTGGTACATTTCATGTCCCATTACATAGAGATCAGCCGAGTTATCCTGAATCTTATCTCAGGAAACTTTTGAAACTTTGTTTACGAGTAGTATCTTGGAAAAGTTAGAATTGTGCTGTTTCTCAATGACAGAATATCCTCATTAATCTTCTATTTCCGGGTGTTCTACTATCCTAGAAGCATTTGGCAATATATATACGTTATGGATGTGTTGGCTTATCAGGGAAAATGCATGTAAATAAGTAGTATCCTGCACTTCAAGTTTCCTTTACATATGTATGTACTTGCTAGCTTTGCTTTGAATAAAAAAAGATTATGATATGATCTTGTAATGCAGGTTGTTTTAGAAAGTGAGAACACCAAGAAATCTTATACTGAAGAAGTTGCTGAGTTTGATCTGGTGATGCAGGTAAAGTATTATTATTATGAAAATAAATAAATATTGAAATTGTCTTCTGTATTGTATACACTCCTTGACAATTGATAGTTTATTTTCTTTCCTGATTTTATTTGGCGATGCTTTCCTTTTCCCAGACCACAAAATCAGGCACTCATGATTCAGAGTCTTGCTTGAAAGAAGGTACTTGTCTTCCCTTGGGTGGGTACAGGTGAGTCACAACACAAGACCATCTTCTTGAACTCTTCTTTTTTATGTTATCAACAACTTCTTAAGGAGTATGATGACATCCCCGCACAAAACCACTGGTCATGTGTTGAATTTATTTCTAGCTTATGGGTTTTGGATATAAGTACTCTCGTTTTGGTTGCCTGTGATGTGCTTGTAGAAACAATTAGTTTCCAAGAGATCTATTTTTGACTCTGTTCTGATTATTTCGAGCGGTCATGCGGTTTTCAATAGTGCACGTGTACTCCCCTCCCCATCATCCCCAACCCTTGCTCCCCCCTCTCTCTCTTGGATCGTTTTTGTATCTGGAAGATAATGGGGTCTAAGTGTAGCTTTTGACTTCTCATGTCTTCCATTTTAAGGGCAGTGTCTGGTCAGCACTTCCGCCATCTACGGTCTCTTCTTCAGTTAAACCTATCATACTAACTATCACATCTATGGACTCGGCATCATTTTTCCGTGACAAATCCTTGGGTGCGGAATCTCCTATATCTGTAAGTTCTGGTTTGTGTTGATATCGACTTTCTGTATTCTCCTTTGCAATTTTTTTTTTACGATTTTCTGATGATCTATTTACACTCTGAATGAATGTGTAGGGATTAATATCAATGCTAGCTGCAGTTGAATCTCTTTCCCGGCTTGATGGATTGGCTGATCTGTTTAATAAACAGGTTAGTGACCCAGAGAATAAAATGCTCCACTTGTGCCTTATCTGAGATCTCTATGAAGTACCTTTAAACTGCTTCTATGTACTTCCTCTAGTGCTGTCCATGTGCATATTTAGACATTAGTAACATATTTCTTCTGCAAGTTACTTTCTGGTTACAGTTCATGCAGCTTCCAATTGCTAAAACAGGGATAAATGTTCTTATTTCCATGTTTTCCTGCAACAGCTTGTGTTTCTAATCCTCACTGGCGAATCCTGGGGCTACCTTGGGAGTCGTAGATTTCTTCTCGAATCTGATCAGCACTCAGATACAACTAAAGGCCTTGACATGGATATGGTGGATGTGGTTTGTATTCTACACTTTTTGTATTCTATGAGGAAATCTAAAGTTCTATGATTTTCTTGACTTATAGACTGGTATTATAATAGCTACGAGCTTAGAAATTCACAATGGTCCATTTATAATGTTGTTCGATACATGCCATGTACCTCAAACATTGACGTTTAACTTAATGTTATCTCAGACTGTATCAAAGGATGAAACAATATTTTTGCCCTTTTGCTGTTTGTGAATCTACTGAAAGTAATTCTATGATGAAATTCGGTTCTATTCACAAGAAGCACTGTATTTTCAACAGTTATTGTTGTAGACAGATATTCGTGGAATCTTCTTTTCTCATAATTGGTACAGGTTCTTTCATATCTTAAAAAAACTAGTAGAGGGCATATGAGTATGTGATTTCCCTGTGATTCCTTATCAATTCTGTTACGAAACTTAGTGATACAGAATCTCTTATAATAACCTCATGTGCTATTATCCCTGATTTTGTATAAGCTGGTGATGCATATTGCTTCACAAGTGAAGATTAAAGTTGGTGGAGTTTTGTGGAAATGGTACTTGATTTTCTGTTAGTGTAGCATTCATATTGCTATAGAGATTTAAGAGGTTATAACTGAACTACGGGGAATGTTATTAGGATTTGATTCTGATAGGATGATTAAAATCTACTAGTATTTATCACTTAATAATTATTTTTATTCCTAAACCAGTGTTTTTTTTTGTTTTCGCCGATCCTTTTCTATTACCAAAAATCTACACGGCTGATATTAGCATTTCAACCCTTGTAATTATGCAGGTACTGGAAATTGGATCGGTCGGGAAGAGCTATTTGAAGGGCAAGAAAACATTATTTGCTCATACTGCAGGAGTGAGTTTTTACCCGTGTTAGTATATCTGACAGCACGATACTCAGCTATTAGTGCCAATTAAGTGAATCTGTTATTTTCATATATAATAGTGAGAGATTGTGGTTTTTTCCCCTTTAAAAAAGGGTCTGTGGCATGAACTGCAGCTATAATCAAGAATCATCATGATGGAAATCAGAAGTTATATTGTCTAGGAAATAATATCAGTAGACTAGTTTAGTTTATTGCAAATATATGTTTATTTAGAATATTGGATTGCAGTATTCTATTTTACATATAATTCTAGTTTAATTAGTTCCCCACATCAGCTAAGCTAGCCCATAAATATATGAATAGTATTTTATTTCTGTCAAATTAATTTCTTATAACTTCATCATTGATTATTGATTTTAAAAATTGAGTTTTTTTTTGGCCTTCAAATTTCGTGTTTGTTTAATGATTTTCCTGGTTCACCTTCAAAGTTCTTACATTCATCTGGTAGCTCGTCATTTCCTTCTAATCTTTTCTTGTTCCATCTATTTCTGTTCCAAGTACTTCTTGTTATATATCATTGTTTTGCAGGCTACATCCTCCACTGCAAAAGTATTGGATGCATTACAACATGCACAAGGCTCCTTGATCTCGGATAACATTGCTGTTGAAACAGCTAGCACTTTGAACCCTGGTGTGCCTCCATCCTCATTAATGTCATTTCTGAGGAAGGTCAGTGTGTGCAACAATTTTATGCCTAAGTTTGGAATCCATGTACTTCCATATCGCAATTTGTGGTGCTGATTTAAGGCTATTAACTTCCTACCCTAATAGAACAAAGATTCTGGCTCCGTAAGTAACGAATATTTATTGAAATATGAACAGAGCCCATGTTCTCAATCTCGGATTGAGGCGCGTAGAGGCCGACCAAAAATTTGGGGTTGCGGGGATACTGAAGTGATATATATGGCATATACCCAAGTTACAAAATGAAAAAAAAATACAAGTCTGAAGTTAAATAAGATTGCAATAACCAAATTGATACTAGATTTCTTTTAGAGTGCCATAAAGGCAACCAAGCTTGAGGATAATGAGGGAAAATTGGTCATTTACCTACAAAATTCACTGTCTTGGTGCTATCCCACTGTGATTTACTAGGATGCTGGTCCAGAAAGCACCGGTATCTTTCGGATGCTGTAGAGGTATCTGTCCTGGACAAGCTTGAGAACGCTCCGGGAATACTCAATAAATCAACTAAGTCAGTCTCAAAGTCAGGTGACAGCATGAAGGCTCACATTGTGATTAAACATCAAGGAGAACAATGAAACCCATCTAGCTTATAGTAGGAAAGTTGAATATTTTGACCTACTTGACTTAAACTGAGTTCAATAAGTTTACACATAAATACTAAATTAAGAACTCGGGGGACAAACTACTCATGTTAAGTTATTAAATACTACTCCCTGCGTCCAGTATAAAAATTCCAACTTTCCTTTTTTGTCCAACTACCTTCACCTGTAATATAATACTCCAAAAGTAATAACCAAAATGAATATGGGAAGCTTGTGCTTGGACTGAGAGAACTTATAGTTTTAATATCAAGTAATGTAATAGTTGGAACAGTGGAAACAACAGACTGGGCTTACTGAGATGAGACTGACCCAGTTGCTCTGGTTCTTGGAAAAATGATCATACTGTTTTGCAGAGGTACTTGAGCTCCATTATCTTCAAGTTAGCTTCAGCATAGTCTTGAAATAAGGGATACTTACCCTATGAATTATTCAGTATGCTGTGGTCTTCCCCCCAGGTCAATAAGAACTCTAAGCCTTTTTACTTATCAAACACATAAACTTACTCAATGTAGCCTACTTTTTCAACATGGGATGTGGGAATGGTAGAATCGTACAACAAAGCTTTATCTGTTCTCCTCCATTATGAAGTTCTCTAATTTCTTTAGGAAACAAGAATTAATTTTCTTAGATAAAGAATACCAAGAAAGAAGAGTGCAAAGCGCAAGAGCATTTCATCTTCTCAAAATGTTTCAAGTGTTCTCTAATACATGCCTCAATACCAGGCAAGAAGTTGAAGTTTTTTACTTACATAATGAATAATACATTTGATGGTGGTGTTTAAACACTCATGTAATGGACACATCTCTGTGCGTGTCTGTATGTTAGAACTTAAAAATGCATTTCAGTGAAAAGGGATATTGTGCATTATGTCATTTTCAAATTCGATAAAATTATACATTTAGAACGACTACTTGTCTATGCTACTCATTAAAACAAAGGCAATTTCCTCTCACAAGGGGTAGTTGTAATACCAAAATTGTACTTTTCCATTTGCACCCTTGTATAGTTACCCACTTTTCGGTGGTTTAACTTCCCTCTACTTCTCAAATTTTGAAGCATAGCAAAAATAGTTGACGTTTTCCTTCATTATCTCTTCTATGAATGCACGTGAATACCGCATGCTACTATTGCTTGTACGTCCTAACTTCTAACATGGACATGTGTTTATTGTGATAAACATGTGCATGTTATTGTGAAAATTCTCCCTCGCTTTGATTTTCATTACGTGTAATTCATTGACTGCAACTATGTTGATAAGCCTTCCAGTTACTCTTGAATTTGCCCTTGTGTTAATTCTCTAACCTGATCCTTTTGGCAGAAGCCAGAAATAGCTGGAGTGGTCTTGGAAGATTTTGATACTGCTTTTGCTAACAAATTCTATCATAGTCATCTAGATGACATATGTAAGCGAGCCATATAATTTCTTTTCATCCATACCTTCAAGTTGGTTTGCATTAAGTTGCATGCCGTTTTTAATGATGCACAGTCAAATAAAATGCAGCAAACATAAACACTTCAGCCATCGTATCAGCTGCTTCACTTGTTGCTCGAACATTATACATCCTTGCAAGTGGAGATAATAATTCAAGTATTGATGCCATCAAAGTCAATACCTCTGTAGTGGAAGAACTTGTTGCTTGCCTATTGACTTGTGAACCTGGTTTATCATGTGACCTAGTGAAGCGGTACATTTCTCCATCAGCAACATGCCCTAACCATTATGTAGGTGTCATATTGGGACAACCTTCTTCTGCTCCTTATGCTAGTAATGCTGGGGATATTTCAAGGTTCCTCTGGAACTATTTAGCAGATAAGACATCCATCCTTTCGAAAAATGTAAGTTCTGCTTGCCCAAAAAATTGCAATGGAATTGGCGAGTTGTGCATTGGAGAGGAGGCTGATGGGAAAGGTATCTGCATGATCTCAACAACCAGGTAATTGCTCTGAGTGACTTCTTATTCTCATATAAAAAAAAGAATCAGTGGAGTAACTGTGATTGACAAAAAATTCTGAAAGTTTCAAAGTTTTGCATGAAGAGTTGTAAAGTCTAAACAAAGCTTTTTTTTTTTGGTAACTAAAGATTTAAACTTTCGAACTTTGCATAATCAAGTTACCTGTGTTAGTCTAAGACTCTTAAGGGCATTATTATCCTTTCAAAATGATCTCTCATCCTCTGTTTCAGATTACCCTTATAATTTTGGTAATATCGGTCCAAATAATCTGTATGGAAATGTGGAAATATAACTAAGCTGCATGATGGAACATGTATCACACTATTACCTTTTCTTGGTCTAACTTATTCAATCTACATCATTCTTGATCTGCTCCTATCTTTTTCTTCCTTCGAGATTCTCACAAAATCTCATAAGAATAGTTTAATTTTGATTTTGGTGGAATGATACAATTTTTTCATATTTGTACCATGACTTTTCTCATTTGAATTTTTGTAACATATCTTTCCCGTTTGCAAATCTTTTTTACCATAATTTTCTCAGTAGACGAAATATTACTTTTGTATAGCCTTTTCAATGTCAACTCCGTTAGGAAATATTTTATGGCAAAAAGGTTTTTTAGTACTAATATAATAAATTTTAATCGAGCGCAATTAGTCCGACACTAGAGCATTAAGGATTACCCTAGGTCTAACGAATTAGGATTGTAAACCTAGTTCTTCCAAAAAATTTGTTATGTGCAAGAAGATAAGTATTCAGAAAGTGATGGTGTTGGCAAACGTAAAGGTGACTCCTATAAAAAAAATCCTTCAGAGTTCAGACAATTGTCCATGTGAGGAAATTTTTCTATGGAGTTTCTTATTATCTGTTAACAAATTCGAATTAAGATGTATTTCAACATCTAATACTTATACATTCTACTTAACAAGAGCATTAAGGTTCTATGCTCCTCATCTTCATTCAGGCATGTTCCTGCATATTCTACGCGGTTGCAGTATGAATCTGGTGGCTGGACACTGCTTCCTGTTAATTCGTCGGATGTTATGAACAAGGATGATGCCGTCTGGACAGAGAGTAATTGGGATACGCTCAGTGTAAGACTGTACTCTGTCCAGAGCACCTCCTATGACCAATTAATTTTGCTTCTGGGTGTTATTGTCACAATGTTGGCCTACCTTGTAATAGTGATGACAAGAACATTCATTAGGAAGGCCTTGAAACAGGAATGAGTCTATTCTTTTGGCAACTTGGATTGCCTCAGACTTGGATTTTAAATCTCAACTTTTGGTAGGCTAAACAAGAATTTCAAATGTAAAGAAATGGTAGCTTGCTGTAGTGGCCTAATATGATACTGTTATTGGCTGGAGTCTCGTTATATCACTACTGGATGTATGAGGTTCAGCTTCATGAAGTTTGTTGCGCATTTGTTACATTTGGGAAATACAGTCCCGGTATACATTCAGGTCTACTAAAGCGACCTTGTAGTCACCATGACTACAAGGCCGGTAATTGTTCAATGCTCTCTACTTCACCTGTAAGGCCTATTTTTAATTACTACTATTTGTTATGTTTAGAGCACCCTAATCCAGGAATTTTATTCCTTAGATTTGGTAATTTTCATTGCATGGTTCTGTAAACTGCTGCTGACTTAGTATGCATTCTACTATAGGAGTTGATCAGCCGCATGATTCTTGAATACATGAATTGTGATAGGATTAGAGCCTCTGATAAAATCCAAATTCAGGTCTATAATAGGTAAAGTGTGTAATGCTCAGGTGGGCATAAGTCTTGTAGAATGCAAGGTATTTAAGACTAACTCTAAGTGATGTAAGACTAATAATAAATCTGACTTTTTTTTGGTAATGATAATAAATCTGACTGTGTTTCAACTAAATGATCAAGATTTTTTTGAAAAATTAAACACTCCATCTGTTTCTGAATCATTATGTATACTCCAAAAAGTTTCATTAATAGTCATAGTAAGTCTACAGGACAACCAAATCCACGGTATATGGATGGAAACTAGACACCGACTTACTAGTCTAGTTTCAAGTACATGAGAGTTGCATGCTTATGCCTGAATCCATACAAAAATTAATACTCCTGCCCAACATCGAGGCTACAAATAGGGAGGAGTAGAACCAAAACCAATAAGACTACACAGGATAACCACAAATTAAATGCAGCTTGAAAATCTATATCCAACATGAAAATCGTCCATCCATCCAAACTCATAACCATCAGGATAATATGCAAGAGGCACAAGTGTGTACACGCCCAACTGCCGAATGATATATGCCCGGCTGGAGCCACCTTACAGAATAGGTGAAGCTCGACAATAATGGCTCAGGTTACGACTGCAGAGATATTTAAAGTGAGACCAAAGTCAGACTATGTTGGATCAATATTATATTTTGATTAGAATTTATGTATTTAGCTACTCGTATTTAACCTGCATTAGTACTCTTATGTCGTAAGTTAGAAAAAGGACAAGTATAAAAGAGGAATCCTACCGAGTTATTAGTTTAGATATTTGTATAGGTGTTAGGTCCTTAAAATGCAATTTTACATTTTTAGTTGGTCAAAGTTGCGACCAAGAAGTATGCCACCTTGCCGCAAGTTCTCAAGGCTCGATAAATTGAAGAAAAGCTGTGCAGAAGTATGAAGAAGACCTTTTTCTCATCAAAAGCGTCACCCAGAAAGCTAAGTTATTTCAAGTGAAATTTCGTAGAACAGAGTAACTTGATATTGCAACATGTTTTATGAGTTAAGACAAATGTTAGGCAACTGGATATTATTAAGACACCGTCCATTCTCCGAAGGAGATAAAATCCTTCAGCCTGACTTACTGAACAAGTAAATGTCGCTTTCAGAAGACTTAAGCCTGCTTAGCTTAAAGTCGTTGAGAGAAGTCACCGGAGCAATACAATGCATTTAATGCACCTCTGATTAGTCTGAAAAGAACGCATACTGCGTTTCACTTGAAGACAAGTGTACTAACCCGAGAAGAAAACTACGCTTCGTACTAATTTCAAAAGTGTGTCTAACGGATACAATTTAAATGAAGTCCAAATAATGCTATAGATACTGGAACTTTGATTTGAAGAAGAGATACGATACACAACCAATGAACAAGAGAAGCACATATATCTCATTCCTTATATTCTCAGAAAGCCTTTTAAAGCTGCGACCAAAAAGACTTGCAGTTCCAGAAGTTCTTCATTGACAAAACACTAAGCAGTGAGGAAGTTGAGATCTTGATTTAAAGTTGCGAGTTGTGACTATAAATCATAAGGAACCCATTATTCCAAACTCTCTAGTAGTCAAGGAGAAGTTAGGATATTTCCTTACCTATTTCGAACAAGAATATGAGTTATGAATATCCTTGTTCTTGCTAAGTTACTGAAAAGTAACATTTAAGCTTGAACATCACAACCATACAATCATCAACCAAACCAAACACATGCGTGCTAGGTTACAAAAGGGAGGAACTAGTTAGTTGGAGTACTAAGGAAAACCCCTTGTTGTGAATAGAGTTATGATTTTGTAGCTAAGAAAGCTAGAGTCTTACTCTGGGGACAAAGTTGGGAACTTTTGGTGCTAAGTACATGAAGATTGTAATGGATTTTCGTTTTCCGTATTAGTGGGTTTACGTTATGAGAAAGAATCAAGTGGACTAGTTGAGGGATTACACCACCCTCAGAAACTACTATAAAAGTGTTATGTTATTACCACCCTCAGAAACTACTATAAAAGTGTTATGTTATTCACTTTATGCACTTTAGTTTTGACAAACTATTTGTGTTTTAACTGCGCATTTGTATTTAGCTTTCTGATTGAGTTTTGGTAACTACACTTAACAAGTCTTCCACGCTCTGAATATAAGTATTAGAAACCTTTAGGTTCCTGAGAAACATTTGTTAGATGACAAAAAGTTTTTAAGGGTATTCACCCCTCCCCTCTACCCTAACCTCATTGTCTAAGGAACCAACAGACTACTCGGGTTAAGGTTCAACATCGCTCATACCACGGTCAGTATCCGCCGCGTCCATAGGAGTCGACACTATCGAGAAGGAAGCTTACCAAAACTAGGCCGACCAATAGGGAGCTTATGGGGCTAATCCATACACTAGGTCTTGTGATAAATGGCCCCTAAGATATTTAAAGCAAGACCAAAGTCAAACTACTCAGGTTGAGACTCAACTACACTTATACCACGACAGTGTTCGTTGCTCAATGAAAACACAATGTACCTCTTACCAAATGATGGTCGTCGATGCGGGGAACCCTGACACCGAGTTAAGCTCCCATACAAAATTTGTCAAACACCCTTCCCGCCTAAACGGTGATTAGTAATGCAATTCTGATTCGAACTCCGAAAGGGACTAGAGACAAAAAGAACAAATCCATCGACGCACCCCATAGACACGAAGAACAAGTTACGATTAGCGATATCTTAAGTCAAAATAGAACCCTAACAAAGAAGAAAGAAGAAGACACAATGATATTTGTATCTAATGGGAGGATTTTTTGGAACCCGTCTTTATGCCCAAATTAAATTACCGAGGTAATTGAGGCAGTCATTGTAGGGTTTTCAAAACTACTCAGGGTCGTTCTCTCGAGGAGTCAACCAGGCTAATCAAATTTAGATTCAGATAATAGATACACGTGTGATGAGTGATATAGATAAAGTGATGGTGAACATGTCAGGTTAACAGATTCGTTTAACTACAGTTTGTAAACAATAGAACATTCAAATCAAATCAGACACATAACCAGTAATCACGGTGTGGATCGCGGACTGAACTAGCCACTAAGCTTGACGATTACAAAATTCCTTTAAGTCAATGGTTTCGGTGGTAGATGACTACAACGAATCGAACCCTATCTATCTTTGAGCGATGCTCCAGTTTCTCGCAGCGACCGACTATTACTAAGGTCCTTTAAGGTTCCAACCTGGGTGGAGATCCTTGGGGGTGGTGTCATGCCAACCCAAAACACCCTAGTCAATAGTAACAGACAGTGCACAAAGTACTTAGATATGCGCGTGAATTATATACCAACTTAATATTAGAATATAACGGCTACCAACACAAACAAGTCCATACAAACTTACTACCAAGTAGGAAGGCCCCAACAATGAACAAACTATATTTACATGTATGAGGACACGCCGGTCGGTAGTCCTACATGAACGATGATGTAATCTCCTCGACTCCAGTTCGAATCAAGAATACCTCGCAAGGGATTAGCAGACTGAGTTATCTTCCTACTGTGTTTGGAATGCACCACCTTGAAAGTGTAACTACGCAGTGGTTGGTTGCTACACCCACTTGTGAACTCACTGGTAAAGGGAAATAATTTTCATTGTAACGTAAGGTTGAATTACATAGATGAATTCAAAGGTGTTGAATTGCATACTGAATACAAGTAAAGATCCTATATTTATAGCTAACTCTAGTCCTATAGATAAGCATTGAAGAGAAACCGTTGTCGAAGAGCTGGAGAAGTGGGCATAACTTCCTCGAAGTAGCGGATGTAACTCCTCAGAAGTAGTGGGTTTAACCGTCTTCGAAATAGTGGAAAAGTGGGGCAAAACCTCCCAAGAAGTGGTGGAGAAAACCGCTCGAATGTAGTACGAGTAACCTGCCGAAAACTACCCGAAGTGGGTATTTTCGGGGTAAGACCGCGGCCTCCTTTCTCCTAGAAGGATGTTTGCCGTGACCCAAAACCTTGCTGGAATCTAGACCAATATTTGGCCGCGGCCCGATTTCTATAAATCGGGTCGCAGCCTCCTCCCCAAGTAGAATTAGCTCACAATATAAACTACAAAGTTGTATCTGTTCAAAGTGTTCTTTCCATAGCCGTCACGTTTTCTCAATCTGGACTTCATATGAGGGAGTTATGGTCGTTTTGTTGGGACTGCTCTGAGATGCGTGCACCTTTACTCAAACGTCTCCATATTCTTTGTTCGAACTCCGAATAAAGTGCCTTTTCTTCCTTGCTCAACGCAACAGAGTCAATTTTTCATTCATTTGAAGTCTGGAGCCTACCTCTTCTGTATCCATTTCATCAAGCCTCCAAAAAGAGTTGTAAATCATGTCATTTGACTCCAAACTATAAGTTTCTGAAATTCACCTGAAAATCACAAGAGAACAAAATATGAGTAAAACTACATTGAAATTATTAAAAACAAAGCAAAAGGACATGCACCCATATGCTACAAAGGTAAGAAATAATCACGTCTCAGACGTTTATCTATATCACAACTTAACACCGGCCTCAAAGGACTAGGATAACAAGAGAGAAACCACTCGACACACCCCATGGGCATGAAGTGAAAAATTACGGTTCGCAGCCCTCGACCACTAGCAACCCTCCAAGAAACAGAGTAGGAAAGAAAATCAATGTCACCCGAAACAAATACCAAAACACACTCCGAGCAACATAATCAAACTTTACACATACCAAAATAACGCCAAGGTTCCCTGCCACCCACTTAAATCTAATCACCTCCTATAGTACCACTTGACATTCAACAATGACATCTCCACCTGAACTAGCCAACAAAACATGTAATATATGCATTAGTATTAGCAACTGACCCTTACCAACCCAATGGACTTGTACGCCATTATCTGAAAAGTCTCAACGACCCATACACACTCCATGAATGGCTAAAAAAGTCCACATCATGCTCATGGTTAACCACTTTATGAATAGATATATACGCCAGTGCTAACTCATGATTTCCACCTACAAAATGAAACAGTACAACAGAATGTGCATGGTTAATGTTATTTTTTCAAGCCGTGTAATGTGGTTTGATGAACCAATCCGCCGATGTTCTTTGCATTTGAAGTTCTCCTTTTCGTTTGAGCCAAAACCAAGAATTCACCTTAATAAGGCCCATGACTTGCCATGAAGCTAATTTCTCACCCTTATATTCGAGGATGTTTCGTGCAAGTTTAAGATTACAAATAGTGCAATGCCACAACATCACACAAATCTTTTTTTCCAACATTTGAACAAAATTTCCACGAGCTTTAAAAAAGTTTAACAACCCATCAACTTACAAATTCTCCGGCTTTAGTCAATCATACATGAGGCACCACACTTTCTTAGCAAAGATGATGACAACATTTTTATACATCCAAATAGTCTCGTTTTGCCTAAGTTTTGCATATGTTTGTTCTTAAGTTCGTATTGTTTCGTATAGTTTTTACGTGTTTTCGTTCCGTGTTATGTTTTTAGGTAAGTTCGTGTTTTTGATGGATTCAGAGCATAAATGGATGAATTTATAACATTATTTGAAGACAAGGATCCAAAGTATGGAGCACATGCATAACTGGTCGAGTCGGGACCAAAGTTTGTTCCAAAATCCATGCAAAAGGCAAATTCGACAATGGAAGAGCAGGGGACTGCGCGGCGCTAGAAGGACTGCGCGGCGCGCTCCACCAGTCAACAGAACGCGTTTTAGTGTTTTGATCATAACTTACTCTTACGATGTCCGATTGACCTTAAATCAGCGCTCACACGTAGCTAAGCCAATTATCTACAAGTATATGGATGCCCAGACAAATTTGACCAAGGGTCCGAGCGTGAAGAGAATTCCAATATATGACGGGAATAGTCAAAGAAAATCTCAAGTTTTCTTGATCTTCTTGAATTGGCTATTTTCCTAATTTATCTCTACTTTGTTTTCTTGACATAGATTTCTTCCATAATTATGACTCTTCTTTCATACCTATATATAGACTCTTTATATTTTCAGTTTAGTTAAGTTCATAGACAGCTTTATAAGTTCAATCGAGTAGAGAGACTCCATAGCTAGGTTAAGTTCAAGAACTCAATTCTTGAATTAGAGCTTGGTTTGTCGTGCGGGAATTCGGTTTGTGAATTCAGCATTGACTTTGGCACGGATCGACGGTGAAACTCAATATAGTTTGGTTAAGATTTAAAACCCTAATTCATGTATTATCTTTTCTCTTACAATATTGCGTCATTATTCTCTATATTTCTTATGTTCTATTTGTATCAATACATTGTGAGAACGTCTAATTGCATGAGTATCTAAGCAAGTATAGGTGCGATGTAAGAACATATATTTATGCTAGAGTAGATTCGTTTATGAAGGACTAGGGTTTATGATTTTGGATTTAGGCGATTGCATGTTTTACGCATATTATATATTCTCTAAAAACGTTGTTTTGTTTGGTTAATGATTTCATACTCGTTATTTTCCTTATCATTGTTTGATTGGCAAGATTGGCAACTCTGCTATGTTCATGATAATTTTCTTAGTAATGTGACAATGCTAATATATTTATCAACCCATTGCGTAGCTACGCTGATCACTATCATACGCATAAATAACTATCTAAGATTGCATCGTCATTCGCATTCTAGAATCTGCTAGCTATAAAGTACTGGAATACATCGTACCTGTCTTTTATCTCAAATAGTCGCCAACTTAATTCAAATCATAGTTCATGTTCTTCCTAGCTATTTAGTTTACTTGTCTGATTAATTATAAAACAACAAAAACAACAAACTTGAGTTCAGTCTGTTGATTTACTGGTTTACACACTTATTGATTCTCAGCTTAATTAATCCTTAGAGACTGATCTCTGGGATTAACTTCTATTGTTCTATTCTTAGAATTGTGGTAAGCTAATCTGGCTATTACAAATTTATTTGTTAAGTAAAACGACGCTCATCAAAAGAAACTCCCAAAAATATGCCATGTTGATTCCACCACACATTCACATCTTTTAAAACATACACTCTCCTCACTAAAGAACACACATCTATAATTCCTCAAAATTTCTTTCGACAATATCCAATTTTGTAATACTTTATATTATTAATCAATCACTAGTGTATTGATTGTGTAAACGCAGTGCTATCTCGAAAAATAACATATGAGTCACTTCAATTTAAAATCATGATTTATGTAAATGTCTCATTCCTAAAAATGTATTTTTTTTTTAGTTTGGGGGTCAACGTGTCACATTATTTGCATATATGATAACTCCGTAGTGATTGTAAAAGCAATATGCAGTTAAAAAAAAGAAAAAACTAAACAATAAAGAAAGAACTAGTTGCCAAAATTATTACTTATAGGAAGGAAATTACCTGATTATCCTAGTCCTGCCATTCAGGAAGTGACCAAAAGGGACTCGAGCCTAAAAATTACGGGACTAAGGAAACATGTTAGAGAGAGAGAGAGAGAGAGAGAGAGAGAGAGAGAGAGAGAGATGTTAGGATTCAGACGATCTTGGCTCTTTCTGTTTGAATACTTGAGTCCACTGATAGTAGGTGTAACAATTCCTTTCCGATAACTTACACAAAGTACTTCTGATCCTAGAAGCGACGGAGCCGATACATTGTAGATCGAGTATACATCGCGCACTTTTGTGCCAATGTATCGCCTTATTTGATGTGTGGTTCAAGTTTAAATACCCTTTAATCAGACTTCAACAGCGGAATGGTTCTTGGAACCTAGACTTTGTCTAGGTTGACCTCAAAGAAACAGATAATCCATCAAAGTGCCCTGCCGGCTAATACTCAGGGGAGGTTTCTGAATTCTATGCTCCTGTATTTAAAATTGATTGGGTTGATCTCTAAACTACTCTTATGGTGCAGGATTAATTAGGTTCTGGGTTAAATTGTGGCTGTTTATCACAGATTGGTTTTTCTGCTTTGCGCAACTGGGTGCTATTAGGCTATTATGAACTCCTTGTGGCTGCTCTGTCTAGTCGGTTGGTATTCCTGGAAGCTGCCATGGCTTTTGAACTTGCTGATCCTTATTCTTTAATTTTTCTTTTTCATTGGGTTGTGAGACAGGTTCTAGATTAGCGTAGATGGTAGTTAGGATCTTATATTGTTTAACCTGCTGTTACGGGTTTAGGTGATGGGTAAATGGTATTAGTAATATCTGTGTACGGTTGTGGGACTTTGGAGCCTCGGTGCTTGGTTGTACTCTTTTTCCTTTCAGGGATTTTATCCCGATTGGGTTTTCCCCTGGAAGGTT
>JAYMSL010000843.1:0-20331 GCA_036897195.1 Plantago coronopus
TAGTAACTATTGCCTATAACAATTTTATTTTAAAAATTTTATGGGGACACCCATATGCCCCTCCTTGTTCCGTCCCTGTGAGTTACTATTATTAACCACGGCTATATTATGTACTAGATCTGTTCTGAAAGTTCCACTTGCCATCATAATCTCTAATGCGTAGTTGACCCTACCTCCATTGGGTTTGGGTGGGAAAGAGGAAGGCTGCTTTGCATCGTACAACAATTTTTTCTCCTATGTACATGAACCTACAAAGTTGCTTGCTTCTTCTTGTGGATTTTTGTTGACAGGACCTGTTTCTTGATACATCTTTTCTGAATATGTTATCTTTGTCAGAGGTATGTAGTGACGAGAAAAGTAGCCACTCTGCTAAAATTCAAGTTGCAGTGGATAAAGGGCTTCGGGTTTTCACGTTCAAGCAGCTACATTCTGCCACTGGTGGATTTGGGAAGTCAAATGTGATAGGGCAGGGTGCCTTTGGATTGGTGTACAGAGGAGTGCTCCAGAACGGTAGGAAAGTTGCAGTTAAGTTGATGGATCAAGCTGGGAAACAAGGAGAAGACGAATTTATGGCAGAGGTCTGATTTCATGCAGAATTTTTTCTTGAAATTCTGTTATATTCAAATTTAATTACTCTTCTGTTAGATGTCTGGTTGTGTATGTGAATGCTGTTTTTTCTTACTGCAATGTTATATGAAATGATAGGTAGAATTGTTGGGTCGGCTATGCTCTCCATATTTGCTGCAGTTGGTTGGTTACTGCTCGGAAAGTAGCCATAAATTGCTGGTTTATGAATTCATGGCCAATGGAGGTCTACAAGAGCATTTGTATCCAATAACTGGTAAGCATTTTAATCAATTCCTGGCTTGTGTTGGAGTAACATAACTACCAAAAGTCTTGTCCTTGAACTATGTATTTAAGCTCCAGAGTTTTCATACATGAATGAACAGGTAGTCTGTCTTTTTTTAGTACTTGTGTGCCTGGTCTGATGTACTGAATAATTTGTTTGTGATGCACATATCAGACTAGATTCATTTCGATAATGAGTTGTAATCTAAGATATTTGTGATCTTCGTGAAATGACCTCATTTTATTGTAAGCCAGAAACTCTACGATATGATAATCATCTTTGTCAGGTGATGAAACCAAGTTGCACCATATTCACATGTATTTACTAAATTCAGTTTACTTGCCTTTAATTATTATGTGGATTTTGATTTAACATTACCGAATGGATGGTAATGTATGAGTATGTGTAGCCGTGTAGGTACTAAATTGCAAAATTCATGGTATCTATAATACACTCATGATATAAAATTATGTTTTTTTTTTTTTTTTTGTTTTTTGAAGAGGCAAAGATGACTCATGATATAAAATTATGTTATACTACATAGTATATAAATTGTGATAATAATTTCTCTTCCTATAATAATTAGGGAATAAAGTTGTTTCCTCGGAATTGAATTGGGAAACCCGACTGAGGATAGCTTTGGAGGCAGCAAAAGGATTGGAATATCTCCATGAACACATTAGCCCACCTGTAATTCACAGAGATTTCAAAAGCAGTAACATCCTTCTGGACAAAAGTTTCCATGCCAAAGTCTCTGATTTTGGTTTGGCCAAACTTGGTTCTGAGAAAGTTGGTGGGCACGTTTCCACTAGAGTCTTGGGCACCCAAGGATATGTTGCTCCTGAGTAAGTAAGATTATAAGCTACAACGTGTATGTTGTTTCATGAATTAATACATTTTCCACCATTTTAAAATATTTTACTGCTGTGTGAATCTGACTTCTGTTTGTACTTCTTGTAGATACGCTCTAACTGGACACCTGACCACCAAATCGGATGTTTACAGCTATGGAGTAGTCCTCCTGGAGTTGCTGACTGGAAGAGTGCCAGTTGATATGCAGAAACCACCTGGCGAAGCTGCTCTTGTATCTTGGGTATGTTTTCCGTATTGATACGCATTGTGTCTATTGATATGTAGGACTCTGAAATTTTCCAAGCACATTATATGCTTCTTTCTGATTGTGAGAATGCAAGTGCTTCATTATGTATTCAAGGATATATAAGTTTCTCTTTTCCGTTTTTCTTCTTTTTTCCTCCTGTTTTTTTTTTTTAGATTTAGGAAGTCATTTTTACCTTTTGGTTTCCGGAAATAGGTGTTGCCACAGCTTACAGACAGAGACAAGGTTGGGTGTGATCATGGATCCAGCACTAGGATCATTGATACTGGCATTGTGTCCATTGATATGTAGGACTAGTAGCATTATGACCCCCCTGAAATTTTCCAAGCACATTATAATTATGTCTCTTTCTGTTTTCGAGAATGCCTATTGCTTCTTTGTGTATTGAGGATATATTTTTTATCTTTTCCGTTTTTATTCCCTTTTTCTCCTGCTTTTTTAAACTCTTGGAAACTGAAGTCATATTTACCTTTTGGTTTCCGGAAATAGGCATTGCCACAGCTTACAGACAGAGACAAGGTTGGTGGGATCATGGATCCAGCACTAGATGGCCAGTACTTAATGAAGGAGGTGATTCAAGTAGCTGCTATTGCTGCCATGTGCGTACAACCAGAGGCTGATTACCGACCTTTGATATCCGATGTTGTTCAGTCTTTGGTTCCTCTAGTAAAAAACTACAGATCCTCAAATGCAAGTAGCTGCCAGAGTTCCCAAGTCCGGCAATCCCCCAAGGCATAGGACTGGGTTGACACCACTTGGGTCTGACAAAGCTAGTTCCACATTTCGTGTGTTCCGTATTTTGTCTAATCTAACATTATGTCGATTGAACAACTTATGTTGTAGTTTACGGTAACTATGAGAGGACGAACTAGTTCGTCTCCAAGGCTGACAGAAAAGTCACCTAGTATCAGTTGGTTCTAGATGTAGTAATTTGATGGATGAGGCAGAACTGTAACCAAAGATTTAGAAAATGGCCCCAGCTTCCAATTTTTCTTGTAGTGTCATTGCTCATCTGTTTTTCTTTAAATGAAAATAGAAAGCAGCAGTTGAAAAATCAAATACTCAAATTTTATTTGAAAATCCAAAAATAACATTTTTAAGCAACATGTAAACAAGTGAACTCTAAAGGTCTTTGTTGTACCAATAGATACCCTGGATCTTGCTACCTGCATCCGGTTCTACATATATGCATTCTTTAGCCTCTCTATAGATAGCCTTCAGAATAGGGGTATCGTCAAAGTTGTAATACTCGCCTAGTATCGGTTTGATGGCATCGGTTGCCTCCTCTGCGTGATAGTATGGAATGGTATGGAACAGATGGTGAATCAAGTGAGCATTCGTTGATTTGTGAAAAACATGGTTTAGAATACCGTAATCCCTATCCACTGTCGTCAAAACTCCACGCAGCCAATCCCACTCTGTTGAATCATAGCGAGGCAATGCCGGATGAGTGTGATTCATAAAGGTCACAATGA
The DNA here is from genome assembly GCA_036897195.1 of Plantago coronopus. NCBI lineage: Eukaryota > Viridiplantae > Streptophyta > Magnoliopsida > Lamiales > Plantaginaceae > Plantago > Plantago coronopus. Next base: position 3,443 of record JAYMSL010000843.1, read on the forward strand.
TAAGGAAGAAATTCAGCACCACGAACGGACCAACATAATGGCATAACAACCACAAAACTCCCTTAACCATAGTTAGGTTGTATAGCCCGTATACGAAGGCAATGATACCGCTAATAGAGAACCAGGCTAGATAACGTTCCTTCTCTGAAAAGATAGGACTGTAGGGGTTGTAATGAGAGGCCAACCCATCGTAATGTCTCCCCAAGAAGTTGAACGCCATGTAAAAATACCATCCGAAGGTGAACAAGATGACCATTTTAAGCACGCGGCCAGGGGCATTGTTTAGGTATTTGAGGAAGCTTGGGGCTTGGGACTTACGTTTGGGGACATACACTTCGTCAAACTGGATAGATCCGGTGTTTGAGTGGTGGCGACGGTGACTTATTTGTAAGGAGAAGTATGGAACGAAGAGGCACGTGTGAAGGATCATGCCAACCGTGTTGTCAAGCCATGCATACTTACTAAATGCATTGTGGCTACACTCGTGGGCGATGATCCAAACACCAACAAGTACTGCCCCTGATGAGAACCAGTACACCAGCCAGGCGATGTAAGAGATAGGATTTGAGAGCATGTTGAAGTAGCGAGAAGCGGCATAGTAGAAGAAAATGAGGAGGGCGAAGTCAGATGCTAGATAGGAGAAGGATTTGACGACGGATCTGTTGAAGCAATGGGGTGGAATCGCTTTCTTTAGATCGCGGAGAGTGAAGGGAGGCTTTGTGTGTGGAAGGATTTTAGCTCTGGTTGTTGTTACTGAAGCCATTGAACTGCAGAAATGGAAGAAACCTCTATGATGTCTTTAATTTGTGATGTCAAATGCAACTGGACTGTATCTGATATTTAAAGACAACAGAAACCATTTGGTAAGTAGTGCAAGCATAAGTTACTAGTATACAATATTTCTTTTAAACACCAAATTAATTTTAATTACAATTACAATATTTCCATATCATCTTATAACTCTTATAACTCCGCTTACGCATATATCATTATAATACTCTTAAACACCATTTTTTTACTTCGTTAGTAATATTTGAACCCTGTATCTCATGATTTCTAATTCTACCTTCATACCACTACACCTACACCAATTTAGAACTTCTATGAATATACAAATTATTGAGTTGGGTAACCAAGAGATTAGTATCTGTGTGATTAATTTTGTAACCCAAAGATTATTATCTGTTTGCTTAAATTTTGTAACCAAAAGATTGGTATCTGTGAGCTAAGCAAGCAGGAACGTGATCAGTAAATTGGGTCAAATAGTAACAGCGGATTCAGAAATTATTTTCTAATGGGTTAACTAAGTAAGTAATTAAAGTACTGGTAAATTGGTAATTGCAAATGGAGTTTGTGTAGAAATAAAGTCACCTTGTGAAAACTCTTGTAAAAAGGACAGACAAAATTTCCCCCCAATTTAGTTTATTGTGAACTCAATTGTAGTGTGGACAAGCATTTTTTTATTTTTTGTATGAACTTCAATTAGATGCTAAATTTAATTAAATGGTTTATCTAATATCCTCATTTTCGTATCATAAGAATGTCGAATTGAACTGTTAGTTTTGTTTTTTCTGTTGAAATCAACTTTATTTTACGTTGAAAGTAACTATAAACTAGTAATTTATTGTAAATTAACACAAATTAATTACTAATCTGGATTTTTACATTCATTAATGTTTTCTTTTTTTAAACGAAAAGGGGTGACTCGAACTCCTGATCTATTGATTGGAAGTGAAGCGTCTTACCAACTAAGCTGCACTTCATTGTCACATTCATTAATGTTAATTAGTTACTAATAATTTGGATCCTGATCTTAACCAAACTGCCATCGTCTTGCTCCTGAAAGTGGAGAGTCCGAAGGAACCGTCCCAATTCGGTATAAGTTTGTGTAATGTATGATGCCAGTTTTGGGCAAACTTGTTTCCTCTTATCAGAATGTATTTGCCTCGAAGCACAACATTGGAGATACTATCATGATGGCTCATGAATTGCTTCATACAATGTTACAAAAATGAGTTAAAACAATCATTTATGATTGATGACGCTATATTTTATCGTTCATCTAGTCTTTTTTAGCTTTACTTTTGTCCATAATTGTTCTCAAGCGTTTTTACTCATTTCGTGTTTTATTCGTATTTGTAGTATGCTCGTCATTTTGATGGATGGAAAAGACAACAAATATTCATTCTAAATGTAGATGGGTCATCAATTGGCTACCCCACCCCCGCCCCTCGATTAAAAAGCTAAACCCGGTTTGTCAACGGAAATCACAACAAATAATGTTCCTCTGTCTAAATGTAGATGGGTCATCAATTGGCTACCCCATCTGTTTTGGTACGGAGGGCCTTTTCAGGGTGCTTTTATCCAGGCCTATCACTACAAAAAAACTGCATCTACCATAGTCGGTAATTTTGACCGATTCGTCGATATATTTTTTACCGATGAATGAGCTCGTCGTTGCCAAATGACCGTCAGTAACGGGTTTACCGATTTATTCGTCGGTAAATTTCGTTGACTTTTATCAACAAATTTGGCCGGTTTGGAAGTTGAGATTTACCGACGAGTGAACTTCTTCATCGAATACTAACTTACATTACTTCAACTTGTATCATTTGTTCATCCATTTTCACCCATTGCCTCCAATCTTACACCTTCCCAAACATCAATCATTGCATCAATTTTCTAGTCAAAACGACTCAACCCAATATTAACTTAATGAAATCAAAATCAAAACTCATTCGTACAACATTTTGATTCGTCCAGAATCAACCGACTATTGAATATTAAGCTAACCCATCACATATTTCAAACTAAATAAACTACAATGTACTTATAAGGATCATAATACGAATGAAATAACACAATTCAAGCTAAATAACATAATACACAAGCTACATTCAACTTAAATCAACCAAAAGGAATATAAAATCCCCAATTATCGAATATTAAACATGCTCAAAACTTCATTCAAGTTACCTACACTACAATATACTAGTATGAATCATAAAACGAAATCAAATTAACAAAAAAGAAAGTTAGGTTAAAATTTCATAACTTTAATTTCTAAAAAATTAACCGGCGAAAATCGAAATTGAAAGGTAACCCAACATTCTCGTCGAATGGGCTTCGATTGGACACCAAGTTTGCGAGAATTGGTAGAGATTTGAAAGTGGAAGATTAAGAGAAGAACAGAAGAGAAGGGGGAAGAAGGAAGAAGCAGCATATACTGCTTCTGCTTCTCTCCAGACTCACGATATAAGGAACGAATAGTAATTCGTCGGTAATTCATTTTTCTTTTCTTTTCTTTTTTCTCCCGCCCACGAACTAGGCAGCTCGGCCTAGTTCGTCTTACTGACGAATAGGTCGAGCTTTACCGACGTTATTCGTTGGTACCCCTTACCAATTCCTCGACAATGCCGAAGAATCCTATTCGTCAGCAATTCCCTTCAATAAACTGGTGTTTCTTGTAGTGTATGCTACATATGTGTGCATCACGGATAACAACTCGGTCGAATTGTGGGCAATTCAAACATGGCTTCAACTTGCTGTCTCTTTTAATATTTCCTCGTCTATCAGTTTGAATTGACTCACGTTACACATCATGTCCTTTGCAGGGATATAACTTCACTCCAGGCGGCGTATGCCCTAGTTTCTGATATACGCAGTGTGGCAGCACGTTCTGATATACTACAACTCTATGGCATCAACTGGGAAGCTAACCAAGCGACAAACTTGCTTACAAATAGCGGAAATACTTATTTTTTTCTAGTTTAGATCTCCCTTATTAGAATTTTACATTTAGGCGGCCTAAAGTGTGAATTTGGGAGCAATGCCCATTGTGCCTTCGACAATGTAATAGTAATGAACTCCATGGTGCCTTGCGGCTTATTAGTTGTATAACTAGCTCTACCCTAATACACATTCTCTAATTTTGCAATGCAATACTTTCAAAATAAATGAATGGACATAGAAGAAGCCAACTCTATGTGCATGGATACATTAGAGTAAGTTGATTGGCAATTTTATATCTATCTTCTAACTTTTCTGGGAAAAAAATCATTCACGTGCGCCATTAATACCGCATGCTCCATAAATTTTTCTACTTTGCAAACTGTTAATATATGTACATCAAATTGAAATTATTTTAATAGAATGACATATTTTTAAGCTAAATATCATAGTTACAGTAATCGTTGACCACTTAAATATTACTTTCATTTTATGAAAGCCAGTTTCATCAATCTATTACACATTTTCTTCCTATATATACCCATAGAACATATCGAGCTTATACATTCACCTCCAGTTCCTTGTACAACATCACCGATTTCTGTAAAACAAGAAATCATCATGAGCGACAACACCCCATCCCAGGTTTCTGTTGTTACCAATCAGCCCCAACCTGCCAATAACACCACCCAACCTGTGGGAGAGCGTAGGCAGGTTCCGGTTGTTACCAATCCACCGCAACCTGTCAATAACATCATCCAGCCTTTGGGAGAGCGTAGGCAGGTTCCTGTTGCTACCAATCAACCCCAACCTGCCAATAACACCATCCAACCTGTGGGAGAGCGTAGGTTAGCACCATGTAGGCGCTTACTGAGGTACATGGATTGCCAAAAGAACCACGCCGTTGGTATAGGGCGCCACGGTACTGATGGTTGCGGAGAGTTTATGCCAGGTGGGACAGAGGACACCTTTGAACCGCTCCTTTGCAGCGTGTGCTCGTGTCACCGCAACTTTCATACGAAGGTTGTTTTTCAACAGTGCAACAACCCTTTTTGTTGCCCTCCTCTCGTGTGATATTACTAAAACGTCTTGTTATTTTGTACTTTCCTTTCAATGCTAGATTACTTTCCTTTCAATGCTAGAGTATTGAATTTGTTGCCCTCCATACAATGTTACAGAGTTACAACAATCCTTTATGAATGATGACGCGATATTTTATCGTTCATCTAGTCTTTTTTAACTTTGATTTTGTCTATAATTGTTCTCAAGTTTGTGTATTTAACCGTTTTTACTTGTTTCATGTTTTGTTCGTATTTGTAGTATGCTCGTCATTTTGATGGATGGGAATGGCAACAACAAATGTTTCTCTGCCTAAATGTAGATGGGTCATCAATTGGCTACCCCACCCCCGCCCCTCAATTAAAAAGCTAAACCCGGTCTGTCAATGGAAATCACAACAAATAATGTTTGTCTGTCTAAATGTAGATGGGTCATTAATTGGCTACCCATCTATTTTGGTACGAAGGGCCTTTTCAGGGTGCTTTTATCCAGGCCTATCACTACAAAAAAACTGCATATACCGTAATCGGTAAAAAAATTACCGATGGATGAGCTCGTCATTGGCAAAATGACCGTCAGTAACAGGTTTACCGATTTATTCGTTGGTAAATTTCGTTGACTTTTTTCAACGAATTTGGCCGGTTTGGAAGTTGAGATTTACATACGAGTGAGCTTATTTGTCGAATACGAACTTACATTACTTCAACATATATCATTTGTTCATCCATTTTCATCCATTGCATCCAATCTTACACCTTCCCAAACATCAATCAATGCATTAATTTTCTAGTCAAACGACTCAACCCAATACTAACTTAAAGAAATTAAAATCAAAAATCATTCGTCCAACATTTTAATTCGTCCAGAATCAACCGACTATTGGATATTAAGCTAACCTATCACATATTTCAAGCTAAATAAACTACAATGTACTTATAAGTATCATAAACGAATGAAATAGCACAATCCTAGCTAAATAACATAATACACAAGCCACATTCCTAAATTGACCAAAATGAATATAAAATCTCCAATTATCGAATGTTAAACATGCCCAATACTTAATTTAAGTTACCTACACTACAATATACTGGTATGAAGGTTACCCATGATCCTCGTCGAATTGGCTTCAATTGAACACCAAGTTTGCAAGACTTGGTGGAGATTTAGAAGTGGAAGATTAAGAGAAGAGAAGGGCGGAGAAGGAAGAAGCAGTGTATACTGCTTCTGCTTCTCTCCACACTCGCGATATAAGGAACGGATAGTGATTGATCGACGCTATTCATCGGTAACTCATTTTTCTTTTCTTTTCTTTTTTTTCTCCCGCCCACGAACTAAGTAGCTCAGCCTACTTCGTCTTACCGACGAATAGGCCGAGCTTTACCGACGAATAGCTTATTCGTCGACACCCGGCCCTTACCAATTCCTCGGCAATGCCGACGAATCCTATTCGTCAGCAATTCCCGTCATCAAACTGGTGTTTCTTGTAGTGTATGATGCATGTGTGAGCATCACAGATAACATCCCGGTCGAATTGTGGGCAATTCGAACAAGGCTTCAACTTGCTATCTTTTTTAATATTTCCCCATCTATCCGTTTGAGCTGACTCACATTACACATTATGTCCTAATTGCAGAGATAAAGTTTCACTCCAGGTGGCGTATGCTCTAGTTTCTGATATACGCAGGGTGGCATCACGTTCTGATATACTACAACTCGATGGCATCGACGAGGAAGCTAACCAAGCGATAGACTTGCTTACAAATACCTGAAATACTTATTTTTGTAGTTTAGATATCCCTTATTCGAATTTTACATTTAGGCGGCCTCAAGTATGAATTTGGGAGCAACGCCCATTGTGCCTTCGACAATGTATTAGTAATGAACTCCATGGCACCGTGCGGCTTATTAGTTGTATAACTAGCTCTACCCTAATATACATTACTCTCTAATTTTGCAATGCAATTTACTTTCAAAAAAAATAAATGGACATAGAAGAAGCCAACTATATGTGCATGGATACATTAGAGGAAGTTGATTGACAATTTTATATCTATCTTCTAACTTTTTTGGGGAACAAATCATTCACGTGCGCCATTAATACCGCATGCTCCATAAATTTTTCTACTTCTGCAAGCAGTCAAATATATGTACATCAAATAGAAAATATTTTAATAGAATGACATCTTTTATGCTAAATATCATAGTTACAGTAATCGTTGACCACTTAAATATTACTTTCATTTTATGAAAGCCAGTTTCATCAATCTATTACACATTTTCTTCCTATATATACCCATAGAACATATCGAGCTTATACATTCACCTCCAGTTCCTTGTACAACATCACCGATTTCTGTAAAACAAGAAATCATCATGAGCGACAACACCCCATCCCAGGTTTCTGTTGTTACCAATCAGCCCCAACCTGCCAATAACACCACCCAACCTGTGGGAGAGCGTAGGCAGGTTCCGGTTGTTACCAATCCACCCCAACCTGTCAATAACATCATCCAGCCTATGGGAGAGCGTAGGCAGGTTCCTGTTGCTACCAATCAACCCCAACATGCCAATAACACCATCCAACCTGTGGGAGAGCGTAGGTTAGCACCATGTGGGCGCTTACTGAGGTACATGGATTGCCAAAAGAACCACGCCATTGGTATAGGGCGCCACGGTACTGATGGTTGCGGAGAGTTTATGCCAGGTGGAACAGAGGACACCTTTGAACCGCTCCTTTGTAGCGTGTGCTCATGTCACCGCAACTTTCATACGAAGGTTGTTTTTCAACACTGCAACAACCCTTTTTGTTGCCCTCCTCTCGTGTGATATTACTAAAACGTCTTTTTATCTTGTACTTTCCTTTCAATGCTAGAGTATTGAATTTATGAATCTTAATGTTACTTGTTTATGTTAATTATAAGGAAATTTACACACACAAAAAAACTACCCTGTTATGACGCGCCATACCAAAAAAAAGTCATGTTAGACTGTTAGACTGACAATTACAGATAAGCGATCGACGCTGCAAAACAATTACATTGTGGATCAAAAAGTAAAAAACTTGAATTGCAACCAAACAACGCCTTGGTGGATGGATTAAAATGTCATTTTCAAACCCTAAAACTTTTAAACTGTATCAAATTAACCGCCAAAATCCTCCATCCTCCTTACCTTCTTCACAAATATATTTTAAAATAATATTTTCTTCCATGGAAGCTGGAAGCTCTGAAATGAGCTTCCATGACGGAAGCTTAGGTTTCAGTCTTTTTTTTTCTAGTTTGATTTTCAAATATGGAGCTTGAAGCTCCAGATTTAAGCTTCCATGGTGGAAGCTATGTGTAAGAGCTTCCAGGCTGAAGCTTCTGTGGAGGAAAAAAAATTGAAAAAAAAAACAAAATAATGAATCATATTAGGGCTTATTAATAGTAATTTAAGCATTTTAGGTAAAATATATAAAAGTAATATTGTTTTGTAAGGTTGAGGGGTTGAAATAATAAAAAAAATTGAAATTTGAAGTACAATCATGCAAATTATAAACTATGAAACAAAAAAAACTTGACTTTTGAACTAAAATGTAATTGTTTGTATAGTAAGGTTTAATGTAATTTGGACCACCAAGAGGGTCGTAAAAGTAATAGACTATATTTATAAACTTTCTGCGTTTAGATGTATAATTAGAGTGTAATTGAATACAGGCAAGTCACAATTACTTTCACGAGTTATCTAGATTGGGATAAATAGGACTTACGATTCACCAATATGACTCCTTAGGATATCTCCAGCAGTTCAGCCTCAACTTGGGGCTTAACTCTGCCACGTCAGCATTTCACTAAATTTCATCCCAACATAAAAATACTACTCCAGCAGTTCAACCCCTCTCATCCCCTATTTTTGATTTCTTTACCATTTTATATTAAACTTCAATAATTATTTGTATTTCAAATGTTATAAATTAAATACCATAATATTAAAATAACCTCTATAAATACTCAATTTGTACGTAAAATCTCACTAAAAGTAATAGAAATATAAAATACACTTTGAAAAATTAGATTTGAAAAAATACAAATAAAACTCTACGTAGACTAAATTTGTTAAACTATAATGTAGATAAAATAAATCAAAAATAACAAATGAAATTTAAAGCAAGCAAGTATATGAATAAATACACCAAAAAACAAAAACATTAAGGAGAAAAAATGAGGCCTGCATTGATTCGAACCATGGATAGTTGGCTAAAGTTTAGAGACCAAACTGTTGCAACAAGTAGTCTTACTTAACACATTTTACACAAAACAGTTAAGAATAATAGAAATAAGAAATTTAAAAAAAAATTAAAAAGAGAAAAGTGTTGCGGCGCGCCTGAGAATCTCAGGCGCGCCTCAATGAGCTCAGGCGCTCATTCTCTCCAGCAGCGCCTGAATTCAAAGCTGAACTAGCTCAGCCTTGAGTTCAGCATTTGCTGGAATAAGCCTTAGTAATCTTCAGACAATTGCTAATAATTTATGTCCAGTACTAACCTGTGTCGGTGTATCCTAGGGCACATAAAGCGAAAGCGGCAAAGTGCAAGCGTACGTAAGCATGATCTAAAACAATAGCATGAGAAAGCGTTAATTAATACTACCTCCGTTCCAATAAGAACTTCCTACGTGACCTTTTTTTTGCAAACTTTGACTGCGAATTGCTCTAAAATGATACGACAAAAAAATCTAGTAAAATTATGTTACAAAAATAAGGTTAATTATTTTCATAATATAATTTTATCATATTTTTTCACCATATACTTTTAGATCAATTCGCGATCAAAGTTTACAAAAAAAAAGTCACATAGGAAGTTTTTATTGGAACGGATGAAGTAATTATTTTCTAATAATGTTATGTGTAATTTATTCGTGTGAGATAAAGTGTGACCATATCCCACTTCCACCCATTCATTCATTGTAGAAGCCCACTATCATTTAACCCATCCAAATAAATTGGATGTTGAGAATAATAACAAGTTAACGCATCTTAATTTGAAAGTTCGATTTGAATGTTGGGTGTTGAATAATACCACACATTCCAAATAGAAAGGTGAACCAAGTTCAAACCTCCCCTCAACTCTAGGTAAACAAACATCATCCAATGCTATAGGAGATTTGTTGCTCCCATGATGACTTTTTTTGAAAAACATAACAATTGATTCCACGAATTTTGCACAACTTATAAAACAATTTGAATCAATGTCATCCTTTCCAAAAGAAACTTACAAATTGTTTGGCCAGCGGTTTTAGCACAAAACCGAGCTAGCCAATTAATTTTGTGTTCTGGAATGGGTTTTCCAACCCTAAAACAAAATCGAGATCAAAGTCGGTTTTACACTTCTCTCTAACCATATACTCCCCCCCCCCCCACATTACCCTTACAATGCCTAAAAGCACCAAAACATACTTAATACCAATCACATTATTCCACATATCACATTTATCCAAGCCCAGCCTTACACACCTATCCTACAAGACCTGCTAAACACGAAACCACCACAACAGTAACTCAGTTTTACAACCAAAAAACTCAGCTCACTATTCTTCTATTTTCCAATCGTCAAACTTGAACTCCTAAAACCAATAGTCAAACAGTTTGTTAGCACTCCAAAGCCTTGCCCTTGCCACCATTTTTTCTACGAGAGGTACTAGACTATGGAGAGCCTTTTTGTATTCAAGGGAATGCCAAGATATCTGAAGGAAGCTTTTTTTTCTTGCAATTGAACATGGTGTAAATTAGAAGATAGCTCTAATTTTGTAGATTGGACTAAGCATGATCCTAGGACTGGATCGAACCGATTTCAGATTGGTCCAAAAACTTCGGTCTGATCCCTCGTCCAGATCGTTTTGGACGAGCAGAAGGCGAATTTTTTAAAATAAAATACAAACTTACTAACAACACTGTTGTCTGTTGCAAACTGCATTTCCTTAAAGTTCAAAATCAACACTAAATAGTAAATTCATTAAGTTCATCAATCCTAAATTCCAAATCAGCACCAAAATAAATAAAAAAATCCTATATTCCAAATTCAAATCCCAAATGTCAAATCTTCACCACATACAATCAAACATAATCCAAATACTTAGAAATTCAAAGTAGCATATTATTACATGTCGATAAATATGATATTATAAAAATGAGTACTAGAGAAAAACAAGTACTCCCTCCGTCCAGTCAAATGTTTCCCGTTTAGTTTTGTTGACTTTTTTGGATCGTAAATTACTCCTAAATTATGTTAGTTAAAAAATGTAGAAAATTTACATTAAAAATGTATAGTTATGGTAATATTTTAATATATTTTTTAAAAAAAAATTGTTCAATAAGAGTTTGGAGTAATTTGCGACCGAAAAACGGGTATCAAAACAAAATGGGAAGCTTATTCGTGGACAGAGGGAGTATATTGTATATTGAAATTTAAAAAATGTATATTGAATCTAAAAAAAACGTCAATGTGACTACTTATCGGTCCAATTAGATCCAAACTAGAGAATTTCTCGAGATTGGACCGGACCGAACTGGACCAAAGACCAAAATTTCCTAGATGGGAGGACCACAGACCGGTTCAGGACGATCCCGGTCCGGACCAAAGCTCGAAAGTTCGGTCTGATCTCGTTTATGCCCAGCCCTATCTGTAGAAACTCCAGAGATAAAGATCTCACTTTCCATAGTGTTGGCCACCAAACCAAAAGTCTAACTGAACAATTGAAACCTCGCCACCAAAGTGATGAGAGACTCCAAAGCTCTAAGTAAAAGATAATCTGCAAAAGATAAATGAGTTATACGAAGCTTAGCACATATAGGATGAAACTTATAACCCCTCTAATCCTTCATATCATGTCCTACTGAGATACTCCAGGCATATAACAGATAAGTAAGGGGACATAAGACCATTTGTCTATCCCTTCTCCCGCACAGTGTGCTAGTAAGCTCCCATTCAGACAAATAAGTATGATGTTACAGTAATAAGACAACATACTATCCAACCTACAAACCAACAGCTCGAAGATGTTCTGCAAAATCTCAATTGATGGAATTGTAAGCTTTCCGCAAGTCCATTATAATACAACTTGTAGCTAGAAAGCCCCTTCCTCTCATAACCCCCTTATAATTATTCTCTTGAGCAAGGATCATGTTGTCATGAATAAATCTTCCAAGAACAAAAGCAGCTTGCTCCTCATTAACACCAGAACACATCAGTGACATCACCCCACACATCCTAGCTCTAATGACACTAGAAATGATTTTATACAGAACAGATCACAACAAGCAATGGGTCAATAATCATTGATGGTAGTAGCATGAGAACCTTTAGGAACGAGAGTAATGGGAGAGGAATTCACACTCATAAGCAATGAGAGTAAACACTATTAATCATCCTTTTTCTACTCCTAAAATTTGTTAATATCGGTCTCCAATATCCATTGATTGATCATAAAAGTATAATCTAATTACAATGTGAAATATGAGGAAAAACGAACATAGAAAAATTTGAGCCGGGGGATAATTGTGTGCCTGACTTCGATGTCCACCAGAAAATTCAACACAGACATCATTAATAAGAAATGTCTTCAGCAAATATAATGTCGAATATGAATTGCACTGCATAACAAAAATGATAAATTTATCAGCTACAAGTGTGAATCTGGGAGCAATGACCATTACACTTCAATTCTGTAATGCAATTTACTTTTAACAAAATACATGGACATAGAAGAATCCAACTTTATGTGCATGAATACATTGAGAGTAATTTGATTGACAATTTTATATTTATATTCTAACTTTTCTAGGAACAAAATCATTCAAGTGCGCCATTAATACTGCATGCTCCATAAATACTACTTCTGCAAACGATCAATATATGTATATCAAATTGGTATTCAATTTGATATCTGACGGTTGGTTGTGCTCTTTTTTCCTACGAGGGGTTTTTATCCCGATTGGGTTTTCTCCTCGGAGGTTTTTAAGGAGACAACGACCGTCGGGTACGTCATGTTCAGAACTAAGGAGGAGGGTGTTGGGTTGAGAGGTCTTGGTGATTCCTTATGGGCGAGGCAGCTGATGCTTAGCCCATACTTGTACATATTATATCACAATCAATAAAAGTTTGCCGTTTCAAAAAAAAATTGGTATTCAATAAATTCCAATTTATGTTATTGACGTCTTTTCATGCTAAATATCATTGTTACAATAATCATTAACAAGTTTAATTTATACCTAACCAGTTAAACTTATACTTAACATGAAACTATAAATTTAACTGGTCAATGATTATTGTAACAATGAGATTTAGCATGAAAAGACGTCAATAACATAAATTGGATTTTATTGAAATTTTCTGTAGTTGATATACATGTATTGACCGTTTGCAGAAGTAGTATTTATGGAGCATGCAGTATGATATTGTGTTGAATATGAATTGCACTGCATAAGAAAAAAATGGTAAACTTATCAGCTACAAGGACAAAATAGAGCACTGGAAGTTCGCCATAAATAAATTGGTGATCAATTAAGTGGAGTAATTTAAAATTAGGCAACATGATATAGTCAAGAAGTAGATTTCATCAAATACATCTCATATGTAATGGACTAATGGTAAGTTTACCTTCCTCTTGTGGAAGATTAGGTTGATCAACAAGGAGTTGTCGAAGACCAGTTGCATCAGCAGCAGTCGCACTGAAAGTAAATTGACAATGAACTCAATAAGTTGCTATCAGAAGGCTAATCATCAGTAAACAAGACGAGAAAATTAAAACGTATTAGCATACCTATGCTTCAGAGCAATATCAGAAAGTTGTGACACCAAGTTTACTTTGAGAAGGTACCTGTCAAATAACAGATATGAATAGCTAAGTGAATGACATCAAGTTTACGATGATGATATGAGGTTAGCAGGAATAAGATGATGCAAAGATTAGCCTAGTCTAGTGAGAATGTTATGAATACTGTTTACTTGATATGCATATTTATAGGACACACAGATAATCACATTTGAGCTTCATGCACACCTAAAGAAGTAAACAGAAAGTTCATAATGCACAAAGCTGATATCACCCATACTCTGATCGGTGCATCTCTTCAAGCTGTTTTAGTCCATCTAAGCAATCTGCTAGGGTCGGTTTTATGCCAATTCGCTGTTTCACCTGTTTGTCACTTAGCCTCGCAGAACCTGCACCAATTAGCTGCTTACTGTCACGAACGATCTTCTCAAGAAATACGACGACTCCACGAAAATCCTCCCTGGATTTTAACAATTAACACACGCATAATTCAAGGCAAATTTTACTACCTTTCTAATTGTCATAACACAAACCACAAAGATTAAATATTTTCCCAAGTCCCTAGTCCTTAAGGAGGTAACAAGTCAGATATATAGAAAAGAAGTCTTGAAAAACAAATTATGTCTGCATCTATGGCAGTGTGACCCTACACATAAATCGCCACAGTGAATGATACTAGATGCAGTAATTTCCGTACTCAGTACGCAATGTATGCAATCATGCAGTCAAATAAACTCACTTGTTAGTTGTTAGTTGTTACCAAACAAACCATGTATAATGTATTGTTCCCTCTAGAAGCTCATGACCTGATGCTCTATCAAGTTCTATTCTAAGAAGTAGAATCTATGAAAAAGATTAAAATACCAATAATACAGTAGAATCTTCTACTCCCTAAAGTAATACGCTCTGTGAAAGAATAAACTCGTTATAGTAATTGAAACTTACGGTCCGATTTTTAGATCAATACTTACATACAACTTTATTTAGGAATAAACTCATTATAAGAATAGTGTTTGCTAAGCCTGACTATGAATTTATAGAGTTTCTACTGTACTGTGAAACAGAGCAGTAAATGACAGCATAACTCAAACTCACTCACATAGTCTTGTTCATGAGGTCAAAGACAGTTTGAAGAGACTCCATTTGCTTCGCCAAAACGGCATCCTCTATGCCAGGAATAGAGTTCAGCACACCGTAGTTTTTAGAATTTCGGAGGACCTAAACATCAATTTTCCAAGTATAACATTAGGAACTGAAAAAGATTGAATTTCTAAACAGAAAATTAACTGTAAAGATGTTACCGGCAACATCTGGATCATGGAACAGGCGTTTGAGAATTGGGAAACCAGAAGAGACTGAAGCTCTTCCCAATGACCCATTTCATTCTTTACTTTCCTGTACATCTGTTGATACTTCTTCACTATTGATTCCATTGATGGCACTATTTAGCTCCTTTAACTGCACCTCCAAAATTAAAATAAACTTCAAGGATGAAGAAGCAGAACGGACGGCAGAAATACTATTACCCGACCCGGGAGATCCAATCTCGGACTAGGGTTCTAAACTTTTATTTAGACACCTGCCGAATAAAAACCTGTTGCTCAAATAAAAGAAGAAGAAAAAAAACAAACATAAATTGTAAATTCGTTTCCTTAAATTCATTTTAACACCCCGTCAACCATCAGTCATATAATATTTGTACTCAACTTCGTATTTTCTCACAAACTCAAAATTCCTATTTTTACTCTAAAAACATAAAATCTCTTCGTGGAACCCAACAATTTGCCCAAAAAAAACGGATTTAGGAGAGTATAAATTTGAGAACTAATTTACAGTTTCAAGAATAGGAGTCCATTACTATTATTCCAGTTTGGCAGTTTATATAAGAGTCCTGAAATTTTGGTATTTTTAACAAATTTTACTACTTTCTCCTCAAATTTAAGTTTAGGAGTGTTTTACAGGAGTATCTTATTTCTGGGACTAGGTCCCCTTACTTCAGTTCAGTTCAGAAATTTCAGAGATTTTTAGGTGAATTGAACAGAGCCTTACCCCTCCTGACACTACAAGAAAACAGCAAATTAGCTACGGAATTTAACTACGGAATTCGCACTTAATCCGTAGCCAAAAAGAACGGACTACGGAAATAGGCCAGAACAAGCTAACAAGGATACAGATTACTACACAAACATTACTTCATTTTCTTGAAACATGAAAAAAAGAAAAACAATGGAATAGAAATTGCAGAAAGATGTGTTCATTAGAGCCTTTCAACTTTAATTTCTTCAAAGATGATCAGATTTGATTGTCCTTTTTATCCTAGCAGCACTTATTTCCATTTGACATTTGTGAAACCCTGGAGAATATCCAGGCAAGGCTACCAAGAATTCAGTTAAAAGCCTGAAGTATTATTGTACTAGCTTGCAAATATCTTTTTGCCTTTCAAATCAAATAGAATACTGTATATATCACTCAAAATGATCTAAATATTCCATTAATACAATTTCAAGAAAATGAACTCTTTCAGCTTGGATTAGCAGGATCAAGCTAAGCGGGAGAGTGACGAATCAGTCCCAAGTGATACACCAAGTTACAAAGCCAACCTAGGAAAACCAAAGATGTCCAATTAGTCCACTTTATGTTGTGAAAAGGCAGTTATACCCTTTTAGTAGCTCACGTGACTATATTTCCTCTTATTCCACTTGCACCTCCAGAAAACTAGATATTGCATTTTGGCCTATATTTGTACTATTTAAATTTGCACACAAATCCCTTAACTTACAATATTAATGAAACTTGACAATTTTAAATTACAGAAATGCCTATATTTTATTTAGTAGTAGGGATTATAATAATCGGGATACGGACTAGTATTCTGGATACTAACGGAAAGTAACCGGGATTAGAGGATACTAACAAGGAGTATCCGGGATACGAACGGGATACCAGCAAAGAGTATCCGAGTGGCCGGGATACTAACAAAGAGTATCCGGGATACTAATGAGATACTTCCAAATAGTATCCGGGTATCCGGGATACTAACAAAGAGTATTCGGGATACTAATGAGATACTAGCAAATAGTATCCGGGTATCCGGGATATTGAAGGGGTACTAGGAAAGAGTATCCGGGTATCCTAACGGGATACTAGCAAAGAGTATCCGAGATTTTAACAACAATATAAACGAAAAAATTAAAGAACTTGATAATCCAACAACCAATCAATAATAATGTTCAAAAATATCATAAAATCAAACCGAAATTCAGAAGAAGAAATCATCATAATCTACACAAACAA
>JAYMSL010000844.1:0-20313 GCA_036897195.1 Plantago coronopus
CGTAGTATTGAGAAATTGAAGATTTACCTGGTAATTTTGGGTTTCGCCTAGGGTTTGGATACTGTATTGTTCTTTTCTTCCAATATCTTGCAAAATGGAAATTGTGTGTATATGTTCATTCGGGTGGGGTGGGTGGGTCGTGTTATTCGACCCGGGTCATGTATTGTTTTTCCATTTCTATCTAGAACATGTCTTTTTGTGGTGTGTTTATCTTATATTAAAATCTTATATTAAAAAGTTTCCATTTTTTCTCACAACAAGAACATGTCAGATTTTGATACGTTACTACAATATTGCTCAATATGTATATGACATTTTAGGTTACTTAAATTCTTGCATAAAAATCTGAGTCAAATATTTTATGATATTTTAAGACTATCAAGCTCATTTAATATTCGACTAATATAACAGATTGTGACATGTACGGAAATTTTAATTTAAATATTTAATTTGTAATAAAAGAACATATAGCATTTCACCAATTAACTTATTTGAAAAAATCTATGTAAAAACGTGGTGAATTCGAATAATGTGTGATGATGTTAGACTACGAGCTCATTTAATGTGGAGTGAAAATTGCAAGTTTATCTGATGGATAGACGGCAACCTGCACCGTGGAAATTTTGATTTAACGATTCGATATGTGATCAAGAAAACAAAACATTTGTTGTGTTTCATCAATTAACTTATACGGGATAGATATAAGGTGGTCTATTGGTATATGAGATGGTTTACAAGTGCAATGTTTGGAATTTGAACCATATCGGACGCAAGTTTAGATGTTTATTACTGAAATTTTATTTGGTATTGTATATTGTAATAGTTTTTCAATTAAAAAATATAAAATGATGATAATTTAGATCACAATGTCAGATCTACTAAGATCATGTTTAATTCAACTTAATTTTAGTTCTATTCAGTTCAGGTCCATTCAGTTTATTTTATTAAGGTCCATTAAATTCAGTTCAGAGATTTTCAGATGAATTGAGCGTAGTCTAAGGTTTTCATATAAAGTGCATTATGCTCTCTACAGTTCATTTTAATGCAAATTACATTTCGCACTTCAGGTTTAAGTTGAGTTTTAAACTTTCGATTAGCCCAATGCACTTCAAGTTTGCGTAGTTAAAATTTATACTCAAAAGTTCAGTATAGTTTTCATACGAATTGAGCAGGTATACATCACAAACTAACCGAAAAAAGATGTTCATGCAAGAAAATAGGGGTCTTGGAACTATAATGAGAGGGGGCAAGGCCTTCTATAAGCGTCTCCTTAATCTCTTATTCTCTTTATCACGGATTAAAATTAATTCACATTTGTTCAAGGTAATTGAAAAACTCAACATTTTGTCAAAGTCCTAGAATATTATTGAAATAAAATTCGGAATTTCGTAAAGGAAAAGAAAACAAGAATTCAGTACTTTAGTAGCACCCTATAATTCCATCTTAACCAGTTTAAAAATTCATCAAAAATTCAAAAATTTATATAAGTCGGTATCGGCCATCGTGTCCCATAGACTTTAATACCTTTTTAAATAGCTTGTACCAAGTATTTTATATGGAACAGTCAACATAGAATAGACTAGTATAATGCGCAAAAACATTCTGCATTTGCAGATACAAACATGAAGTACACAAAAACACCAGAAACAAGCCCAATATATGACAAATATGGCCACTATCTCAGTTGAACACTCCATTGAACTCCAAGTTCAAATTCAGTCTGGTAGCTATTTATCTTGATAAACTGATCAAGGGTAAAGGCCAAAAACACCAAAGTCACAAAGTAATTACAACTGAAACCCATAAGTTTTAAGCTTCCACATATCCTCTATCAAGTATAACTGTATAACATAATCAAAAGTTTAGAACAATTAAAATGATTGGTCAAACTTATAGATCATAAGTTAATTTACCGGCTAAGCCAGCCTCTCGGAGCTTGACCATCCCCATCATTCATCAACTTGTCCAAGACTATATTCAAATCAACAGATTGCCCATTCTCCGTCAACTTCCTAACCGTTGCTCTCACTTGGTCTCTCGAAAATCCCATGTGTGTCACTTTATCAACCACATCATCGATTGAAACCTTGTTACCAGAGCCACCGGAGCCGGAGCCGGAGCCAGAACCAGAACCACCACCACCTACTGCAGAAGCAGTAGGTAGTGCCTGGGGTAATATACGAGCAGTAGGCAGCTGAGGATAACTACTTCCACCACTCTGTCCAGTAAAAGGAGAAGAATGTTGTTGTCTCTTTAGGGGAGACCCACTACCATACTGTGAAGGCGAGTTTGTATAAGGATATGGTTCAGCATGACCTGATGATGGACTGTATGGACCTGAATAGCCAGGAACAGGTCTGCTGGGTGGAGGTTCGTGCATACCAGGGGCAGACCCGTAATATTGTTGGGAGGGAAGAGGAATTGTTGAAGGAGTAGGAGGGGATTGGTGCATGGTTGGTGGGTAAGTTTGAGGGGGTGGATATGGTGTTTCTTCCTGATGATGAGGTAATTGAGGATTGCCAGTAGAGAATGGTTGCTTAGGTGGCGGCGGCTGAGAGTATGGTTGTTGAGGAGCTGAGTGATACTGGTGATGTTGCTGCGGCTGTTGCTGGGGTGGAGGAACTTGGTAGTGCTGACTTGGGTTTTCTGGAGTGGGGCCAGGTGGGGGGAAGTATGTCTCCTGCTGAGGGACAGAAGGAACTTGGCTCTGAGGAAACTGGTTCGGAAGCTGAACTTGAGGGGGGAAATTTTGTTGTGGGGGTGCATTTGGTGCAGGGTGTGTTGGAGGTGGCTGGGTAAGAGAACTATTGGGAAACTGCTGGTATACCGATGCGCCTTGTTGTGTGGGACCACTAGGTGCGGATTTTAGGCTGTCAGCTTGTTCCGCCACTGAAACATTCAGCTTAGCAATTTTCAGTTGAGCGTCAACAATTTCTTGTTTGTCCCTGATAGCTACTACACCAGTCTGGACCTGCGGACAATTGTATGATATAATCAGGAAATGATAGTAATTATTTCATAAACTACTTGCTGAAAGTTCATCCATAAGTAGCAACTTCAAGAACCTATCATCTTATGTTGAAAGTTGAAAAGCCAGAATCAGTTCGAAGAAACTCAAAAAATAAACTATAATTTGATGTGGATCATTAATTATGAACAAGACGTACATGATGGATCATGATTAAGGAGACTGGAAAACAAGAAGCAACAGCTTCACATTAGGCGGCAACCAATAGCTGAGCCAACATGCTAATATGCCCATTTTAGAGGCAAATCTGATACTTCGGATGCTTTACAATCCGAGATTTCAATTACATGGACATGAGCATGATTTGGCGTAACTAGGCTTTCACAACCGGCTACTTTTAAGATGAGACATTTACCATTTGCAGCGAATAACAGAGAACTGCTTCTATATAATTGTACATAACCACTATGAAGCACCAATATGTCTAAAGATCAATATATTCATAGACAAGATGTATTAAATACTAAAACAAGAAATATAGCTCTAACACATATTCTGCGTAGAGTGTATACTTATCATTTAATTTCATTATTTTATGAGTTTGGATACATGTAACTTGTCTACTTACGTAACAAATTCCTGATTAATTAGGTTCAAGGAATCAAGATTAAGCAAGATCCTGCTAGTTGTGAATAGGAAAAGAGAATCTAGAATCCGACTCATGAAGCAGTTTAATTAGCTAAGGAGAACAGCATTAAATGAGTCCTAATTCAACAATATATACGATGAACATAGGAGATTATGAAAATATATTGAAGTGTATAAAATTTCGGAATACAACGCATTTTTGACGTATCATGTTTTGATTTATCTGGATACTGCCATATCACCGTAAAGTTTACATCATCAAAAATGTTGAGCCAGCAATTAATTTCAGAGTGGTGCTCATATAAAGCGCAATACCAAATGACCAAGAAGCAGAAGTAAGGGACTAAACGCAATGGCCACAAGATGAAAAGGGAAAAGAATTTGAATTCCTTAAACAGCTCATGATTGCACATATCGTGTGCTTTTTAGAAACATCCAGTAAAGGAGAAAAGATTTAGGAGTTACCTCTCTAAGAATATTCTCAATTTGTCTCATTTTGCCATCCGTGCTCCCATGGTTGTTCCCGACAGATACCTTCAGATCATCAACCATATTTTCAAGGTGGCCAGTCCTTGATTCCAACTGTGATAGCCGTGCACTCACGCCATCCATGGCATGCATCAGATTATCTGTATACTTCTTCATTGTCCTATCCATCTCGGAAATCCAAGATGCATCCAGAGACGCATTGACAGACTTTTGATTCTTGTTCGGAAAAGGTTCAACAGCATCATCAAGAGGACCATACTTCTAGACAAATACAAATGACAGGAGAAAAGATCCACATGAGAGTGTATCAAAAAGAACATCGATACCAAACTCAATCTCCTTGCAATTAATTTGTACCCACCTCATCAAGAAGCAGTAAATTGAATTCATATAAACGACATATAATATAATCAACTCAGTTTTAGCTTTATTCATGGAACTAAACATAAAAGGCGTTATCCATCCATAATAGAGCACATCAACAGTCGCAGACAATACACTAACGCTTACTCTTAAGGAAGCTAATAGAGAATCAATTATTTTAAACCGTCCAAAATCCACAAAACCAAGTCTTGCATGTAACAAACCAAACAAACAGATGATCTTGTCTTTTACAACCGTCTAGTGGTCATATCCCTCAAATGGTAGGTAAATCCAGTAAACGATGTTAGTATGTCACGAGTACCCTCTTTCAAATGGTAGGTTATGCATTATTTCATCTAGTACTCAACAACATATTCCTAAATCCTAATTATACCCTTTCATCACAAACCACAGAATTTAGCTAAACATCACCAGCAACAGCATAGACGAAAATTAGACACACGCACCCGGTATCAAATATTCAAATATCCATAATTAGCAGCTCCTTTATTGATCTGTAGAGAAATATCTCAAATAATACAGTATTTCCTCAGTTACTTTAAAAGCTTCCTAAGCTTGACTTTTTTCGAAGTTCGATCACAAATTTCTAAATTGCGACATGAAAATGTAATAAAATTACTTTACAAAATTATAGTTAAGTACTTTCATAATATAATTTATTCACTAGTTCGCAAAAAAAAAAAAAAAGGTCCACATAGAAAGATTGTAAACGAACGGAAGCAGTGTATCTAAGTAAACCTATTTACTAGCTCTAAACTTCGCATTTTTTTCATCTAATTACATTACTCCGCACAAATTTCACACCTAGACAATTACTCACCTAAGAATTACCATACAGAATAGAAAAACTGAAATACATAAACAGATAGATAGATAACTAAAAAATAACACAAACCAGAGAAATTCTGCACAAATTTCACACCTATACATACAATCAATCAGCCAAATATTACCATAAGAAAACAAAAATTCAAAAACCACAAATAATTAACAAACAACACAAAACAGATAAAACAATTAATCAAGGTTTACAGAAATTACTCTGAATAACGATGCTCTCTCCTGCTGATCAAGAGAATGCCAGGGCCTCACCGGCTCGTTCGAGGACGAGGGTTCAACAGACGGTCGAATTGACATGAAATCGTAGCTCGGATTCGGCTCCTCCTTCTTCTCTGAACGGTTCATGAAATCGATGAAATCAGTGCTGTTGGTTTGTGAATTGGATAGATCCATGATCTGCTTGTCCATGTACGAATTGCTGTTCATCTGTGTGCTAAACCAGATGAAATCAACGAGAATTTATAGATGCTGGAGCTTGGATTTTGATGCTTAATTTTGGAAATTTCTAGTGAAGTGAGGAGAAGAAGAAAAGTTCAGCTGAGATAGGAGTCTTGGTTTACTTTTGATTCCATCCGGTTCGCTACAGTGTATACACTTTGCTTCCCTCCGGTTCGCTGCTAGCTTAAGCTAAAGGCGTGTATTGATTTCTTAATAGACAAGACATTGAAATAATTTAGCAAGTCTAGAATATTTTAACAGAAGAAGCTAGCTGAAAGTTGAAGCTGTTTTCTATATAACTCCTTTTGTTCGGAATGTATGTCCGAGTTGGTTTAATAATATATGTTTAAAAAAAAACATTTCCGCGTTTTACTTTAATAAATAACGTGTGTAATTCAATGATTAACTAACGCGAATTGATAAACATCTGAATACGACAGTCTGCACACATAAATAAATAACGTGTTTTAGTAGTTTTTTCTTTTCAATTTCATAAATACTGTGGTGGGTAACATTACACGAATGACAATATGATTAAGTGGAAGTAAACCCACTTCTGAGATCACACAAGCATCGATCCATTAATGTTTGGTTCACAATCACATCTAAAGTTAACATATGCTAATTTTAGTGTCAAGTTAACATTTGCGAACATCAGAAACCCTCATCCACAACTCTTGGGGTTTGCACTAGATAATCCCGTGCTAATGCAATAATCTGCAATAATCTAACCCAACATCAGATTGTCTAGACGGACACCTCAGTGTTTTCCGTTTCACGACATGAATATATGTAAGCAATGTAGTTTCAATTTATGAAGTGCTTCATGAGGATATCATATGCATATGGTGAGATTGTTCTCAGTTCTCAGTTCTCACAAGTTGACACAAATTATTACTTATCAGTATGTAGACCTGTATATGAAAATGTTCATAAAATTGGGAGCTGATTGTGTTTCTATAGTATAACTCCTCCCCGTCATAAAAAAAATTACAAGTTCTCAATAAAACATTAGAAGATATAAATCATATCTCATCTACAAAAATTACATTTAAATGATACTCCAACAACCATCAATACTCCAGTAAGGGTGTGAGTTATAATGACCGACAATATTCCGCTTGCTCTACAATTTCGCCATCAATTGCAGACAGAGCTGGAGGACAAGCTAAGCTAGTCCAGTGACTCCAGTAAGTACACTTCCTGCGAATAACACAAATATTATGCTTCTTCTCCGGACATTCTCAAAAAGTGAACTAAAGGAAACAGAATTACTTGTACATGAATTGCCAATCTGCCTATCTGTTAAACTATGCCATGATCATTCAAGAAAACGATAGATTGTTTTCGTTTACACGTAGACCCATCTTGTTCCAATCTCAGTAACAATTTAGGTGATGACAAGTGATATGTAACAATACAGGTCTTGAACATGTTCTGTTAACTATGGCAAGATCATTGAAGAAAGCATAAATTGTTTCCGTTAATAAGTAGACTCGTCCCATATTGTTCCAATCTCAGAAAGAATGCAGAGTACAAGAGTGACGAAAAATCGATGTAAAGGTATGAGAATAAAGGGGAATTTACCAGTAAAGGCTAGTTTCCGCCCTTCTGCTTGAGAGTGATCTTGTCACCCAAGCTGAGTGCTATTCCTTGAGTCTTGCTCCTGATCCTTATATATCCATTAAGCTTGCCATCTGCCTGTTTCTCAACACTGACATTTACCAGAGCATCCTCCCCAAACACGCTCTTTGCGTACAGATTAGCAGCCAAGAATCCACATTCATCGTCTAGAGCAGATCTGCAAATTAACAAATGCAGCGAGGACCGAATGGGTTAGACGTCAGTTGTTACTATAAAGTTGAAACCCATTGAAGCAATATCATACATGGAGAATGCATAAGATTGAGAAATTAATGTAGCAACTTCAGAGGACGTACGGTGCAGTCAAACATTTCATGTTGGTTGAATTAATAATGTGATCAAGAAATTCCTTCTCGCTTGTTATTGATGTGTTGACTGCAACCTGTCAATGACAAAAAAGAATAGTTGAGCGCACAAAAAGCAGAGAATGACTATGATAAAAGGGCTTATTTCATTGATGATATTAGACCTTGTTTTCCCACTCAAATTCAGCCCACATGGTCCTAAAAGCAACATCACTGCAGACAGCTGGAGATATGTAGTCCATGATATCAATATGAATATCATTGAGGACAACAACAGTCCGCTCATGCACATTAGAAGTTTCATAGACAATGTTGCCAAATATGACTCCAGTCTCGGTTGAGGACACCTTTATATTCGATTTAATTTGCTTGCTTGACTGTGGAGCTAGCGTATAATTTTGTGGACGCTCGACAAGTTTGAGATCACCCATTGTAGCCAACTCCAGGCACAAATTCTGAAGGGTCTCTTTTGTTCTGTTGATAACTGTAATGTCCAGGACAATATCATAATGATGAACAGTCACATAAGCTTCAGCATATACTGGGTCACTAAACCCGGTGAGCTGAATGATACGATTCAGGTTATTTGCATCATCTGCATCCTTAACAAATTCCCCGGTAGCACGTTTAAGATCATCTTGGACCTCATCTTCTAGCTCCAGCTGGCTCATGCCCTGAGGGAAAAGCAGTTCGACACATGAATAAAGGACTCAGATCGCACTCACCACATTAAATTAGTAAATATATTGCATTAATGAGTTCACTGCACTGGAGCGTATTGCTCTTTAGGAGTCCAGACCAGCATGGATTTGCAAGGAAATAGACTACTAAAAATTAGTAGACACAAGAATAACTAGATGTACTAACAATTACAATCAACATTGAGCAAATAATGGTTGAGAAGAAATCAGCATATATCATGGCTCATACCCTGAGACTATATCTAATAAACAGGATAATAATCAAACACTCATATGCTTCACTTCGTCACGGCAAGTAAGGTTGAAGACCTTCCATGCATTGCATTTAAAGGTCAGGTCAAGTTCAATGATAAAATCATTGAATGGGCTTAAAAAGATAAACACGGAATAATTGGCAATCAATTCATTGAGAAATCTACACAAGGGGAGAAACAACAGAAAGAACGAAATGGCATTCATTGAGCATACAACAGAAGATTGCAGCTTCTCACCTTACGGCTTTTCAAATGGTAGAAGTCAATGAGGTCATCTGGCTGTGAATTAGTAACCTGAGCCTTTGCTTTTAATTCTTCAGTTTCCCGTAGCTGTTTGTCGGACAGCATTTCAATAAAACTCTCACGGCAAGTAGTCAAACACATCTTTCGCATAGCATCCCCAGTATTACACAGTAACCGTATGCAAACAACAATTCTATCATACGAATCGCAATCAATTGGATGAGGGAGAACTGAAGATTGTCCTAGCTGAAGCATTGAGATCATAATCAATAGTGCACTGGTTGATGCTTTGTTCACCTCATTCTTAGACGACTGAACCTCTTCAAGTCTTAGAATAAGCTTAGCCAAGGTGCAGGCGACGACTGACCCAAGGAAAAAATCACCAGCAAGAAGAAGAGATCTTAAATTCCCAACTGTCAGAGATCCCTGGACTAAAACGGGAGAAGAAAAAACTGTTTCAGAGGCAGCACTTTGGGTAGCGTAAGTCCCGTCCGCAAGAATGGCAGGTTTTTTGGATGAAGCAGTGATCGATGATGCCTGCTGGGATTTCTTCGAAGAATCAGCATTTTCCTCATCTTCTGACACAGAAAAAAATGGCAAATCCCCAAGGCACTGCTTTATTGTTGATATGCCACTCTCCACTTCAGAAAGAGATAAACAATACTCTCCAATAATCCAGAGAGCACAGGAACAAACTCTTGCTGCTCGAATCTGATAAAATGTATCCAGGAGTCTGGTAATGATGGAAACCCTTAGCTTTGGGTTGGTTTCAATAATCTCCCGCACAAAAACTGCAACATCCAGGGCAGAGGCTACATTGTTGTCTCCCAAAAAATCCATCAAGAGATGAACCACTGTGCTAGCCACCTCCGGGAACTTTATAGCACAAGAATGGATTGCTTGAATGAGCAATTGGCGGTACTCACCATTCTTCTCAAGCTCCCCACCTTGGGTTTTCATGACTTCCTTCTTTAAGGTAAGAACCACTTCATTGACATTCCGGGGTGTTATCAGATCCAGGACTATATCAATTGTTTTCTTGCGGATGTCAAGGTTTGGACTAGATAGTGCTCTCAGCACATCCATGATTAAGTCAACCATAATATCCTTGTAGGAAGATTTGAGCTCATTCAGACGGTCAAGCACAATGAGCTTAACATTATGGTCACTTTGGGAGAGGAGAAGCTGGCAATATGTATTAGCAGCAGCTTTAATGGCTATAGGAGCAGAAGACAAGGAAACAAGGGTTCCAGCACATTCATAGACAACAGCAGCTGAAGGGGCGCTCAGTAGAGATATGATTGTCTTAATATATTTCGGCTTTTCTGATTTGTTTGTCCTACATACTTTCCGGATAAGATCCAAGACGACCATCTGCAATAGTTCACCCCAATCTGATACTCTATCAGCATTACTTAGAAGGTAATTCACAGCACGTTCCTGGGCACAATTGAAAAGCATCAGAAAGGCATTCCTCTTGGCAGATAGGTCCTGCTCCGTAGAGAGAAACTTCTCAATCGTCTCAGGTGCATCAACCAATAGCTGCTCTCCTAACGGGAGCTTGTAAATCGCCATGATAGCAAGGATCGCATTCCTCCTAACATAAGCATTCCGATGCTCCAAGCATGACATAATGGAGGGAATCAAGGGTTCTATGATCTCCACCTCGCTCAGACGGCAGAGAAACCGTAGGGTGACACCACGGATATATTCATTAGGGCTCTGAAGATTATTTCTGAGATTTTGGCAAATTAATATCATTTCTGGTAAGACGCGCCCTTGTCCATCTGTCTTGGGAATGGTTTCCAGATAGAGAAGTAGCAATCTCTGTACGGTGTGGTCCTCAGAGGGTAAAACATATCTAAGAATAGTAATGAAAAGCTGAGGGAGGGTCTCTCCATTTAGCAAAAGCATGATAGCATTCTTCATGCCCTCGATCTTGGCAGAATCATCATTCCCTTCCAGTGCTTCCTTGATTTCGTTGGCTAGGGCTGGTGTGCCCTTATCAAAATGTACCAGCAACGAACATGATTTCTCCATACTGAACTTGTTATCTGCCCAAAGAGGAAGTAACAAATGTATCAATGGGAGGTATAATCTTAAGAACATCTATAGTTCAGCACCAAATCCACAAAAGCTAATCAAGATTAGCAAAAGTCCATTCTGAGAGACTAGTTACATCGCCAAATTATAAAAATCCAAAACTGATAAAATGAACCTAACAAAACAGCAGTTTACCAAAATCAAATTAAACCAAACCATTTGAAATAGGAATTGATAGATGTTAAGTGGATAACAATGTTTTCCAACCTAGATCATATTGCAATCCACTTATGTCATCAACGATCAACAATCACAAATTTATATTAAAGAAAGATTCAACAAATTCATAAACACGGTTGCTCTCGGTTTAATAATTGACTTAGTTAAGAGCCCATTTATGAAGATATCTAATAAGAAATAATCACAAGGAAAAAATCCAAACCCAGCACCAAACTAACAAGGCATGAATTGGGATTAGCAACATCCAATTTAAAGAGTCTAGTCACGCAATACACATCACCAAAACTGTAAGAATCTCAAGCTGTTGAATCGAATCTGACCAAACAGAGATACATTGAGCAAACTAATCAGTCTAATTAAATCTCGTAAGGACACCCAATTCAGACAAGTCATTTAAATCAGGTTTGATAGGTTTTTAGCAGGTGACAAGGTTTTGCAATTCAGATCCAGCAAATGATAAATTTTCAATGCAATACGATTATGTCAACTACGAAGATCAAACACATTATGAGTTCATTTCAGAGTTCAAGTAAGCAAGCATGAAGAAGAATAATCACAGAAAGTCCAAATCCTAACAGCTAATCAACAAAAATGAAACAGGATAAGACAAATTAAGTTCAGTGAAACTAATCACATTCCCAGATTCTAAGAATCCTAAGCTGCCGAACCAAATCTGAACTAACACGGATGCCTGAAGCAAAAATGATCGGTCTCATCATACGTTGTGAAGAAACCAGATCCAATTTCAACCAAATCGTTTGAAACACAATTCAAAAATCTCCGACAATCTTTTGCAATTCAGAACAAAATGATGCAGAAATGCTTAATTGCAACACGATTACGCCATTTTTTAATATCAAATACATTTTCAATTCAAATAGCGGTAATATAAACCGTAAGCTAATACTCCAACTATGAACTAACCTAATTCAAAAACACCACAGGGACACAAAGTAACACAAAATGAATCAGGATCAGCAAAATCAAATTTAAGGAGACTATTCACATCACCAATTTGTAAGTATCCAAAGCTCATAAACCAAATCAGATATGCATGAATCAGAAACCATCAGTCCCATCAAGTCCATAACTAGATCAAATCCAACTAAAGCATTGCAATTCAGATCAAACGATACAGAAATGCTCGATTGCAATACAATCACACGGTATGTATTCTGTAGGTACATTTTCAATACACATTGGTATACCATAATCTAAACACTTCAAATTTGAACGAACCTAATTACAGAATACCATAGGAGCACAAAATCAATTCAACACACAGCGAATCAGGATTTGCGAAATTCAATTCAACGATACAATTACATCACCAAATTGTAGGAATCCAAAGCTCATACACCAAATCAACTATAAGTGAATCATAAATCATCAATCTCATCAAGTCCGTGACGAGATCAAATTCGACTACAGCATTTGGCAAGGTTTTGAGATTCAGATCCAGAAATGGAGACTATACAACGAATCAATCGGAAATCAGATGAAATGAGATCGAGTAAATGTGCATGTTGAAGAAGGAGAAGATTACCGGTGAATGCTGGGTTAGGGCTAAGCTGAGATCTTCTTCTGCATCTACGAGCTGGTGTTGCACTTTGCTGTAAATTTTCAGTCTAATATACTGTACTCTTCACGTTTATTAATTGGACGAGTAGTAAATTGACACCTGTATTTTATAACATTGTTCTATTGGCTAAGAAGTCTCTCTTCTTTTTAGCTGGGAATTTCGGAACTGGACTTAATGGATTTGAAGTGAAGTACAAATTTGAACTAACCAAATTTAAATTGACCTGGACTGAACTGAATGGATTTGAAGTTAAGTTGAAAAGAACAGAGCCGAAGTTGATGAATAAAATAAAATTGGAATAATAATGTAGAAGAGGCATGATCGTCCCATCGATGTGAATATAGGTTGGAGTTTGAGTTAATTTGAAGTTAAATAAAAGATCAATGTTGATCGTCATACTAAAAAAAAAGAAGATCAATATGCATTTTGTTACATATATCACGTGTTACAATGATAAATGTGTTACTAGTAATTTTCAATATGATGAGATGGAGTAAGTGAAAAAAGAAAGAGTATCACTTGTATTTTCTGAAACGGTAAAATGTATATAATTAAGATGATAACTGTTCAAAAGTACAACTTTTACACCGGGAATAAGTTTCTAGGAGAATCCACACCTACAACATAACAATCACCAATCCCTAAACCACCCTCAATTGAAAAGAGGACCGAAGGAATTTGCCTCCTTAAAAATCTACAAGGGGAAAACTGTGATAAAACCCCAAGTAGCAATAACGAGTGGGACATTCAAACGGTAACAATCGATTGTTATCATATATGATGAATACATATATGATGAATACAGTGAGTGATCGCAACCACATCGCGTCGATAAAACTGAAGCTTATCAAGGACCGAACTGCAACCACGAACCATCATTGACCAGATACTCCAAATTTATCTTGATATCAACCTTGTTTGATCACATGGGAACAAAATAGATGAAGGAAGATGAGTACTAGCAAACTTGAAGACGATACTAGCAAACAAATGAGCTAGCAAAGAGACAAAACCAAAACATTAATTTTTATCGCTAGGGGGTTGAACAAAAAAGAATCGTTTGTTAATAATAGGTTACAACAGAGACGAAAATGAAAATATTACGACAAAAAATAAAGTCCATATTACATATGAAGATGTTTGAATCTACAATTAAAGTTTCCAGATGCGTACCGATCACCTACAACGCAACATAATGGGAGGCGTGCGTAAGATTACTTAGGTCACCAGTGTGGTGCCAGCATAAGACGCACCGATGCTTGAGGAGTTTTCCCATGATACAAGCAACACTTATGGACACAAACGACTACTGACTGGAGTGCCTCAGTACCTACGATGCTTGTTGGACTTTCATTTATTATTGGGAAGTACTCGTAAATAAGTTGGAGTTGCGTACTTTCATCATTCACCTAACACATAAAATTCATTTCTTGGTGCGTTTCGATTGAAGAAACTCATCGTCTCGTACTGTTTCCCATACTTCACCCCAACATAATTTTATATCAGTTGTATTACTTCAAAAATTGGAGACAAATCAGTGATGCCTTATACATGACATGGATATGAAGGTTCCTTCACTGAAAGGCAACTTTTGTCATACACATGAAAAGTTGTATAAAACACCTAGACTCACGTTTTAAAATATTCTGTAAGTAACTGAAAGCAACTTTTCCTAGTCTTAAAGGAAGGGGAAATGTGACTTACTGACTTTCATAAGAATGTTGTCCTCTTAATAAAGTAATGTTTGCGACTTAAGGACCAACAAGACTATAGCAGATAGAAAGTATATCAAGATGCATCACATCATCTAAAACAATGAAGCATAACTAATCATCCCTATTGCATTAGCGAGTTTTAAAATTGATAATAGTGTACATATATACCTTTTCACATCCTTAAAACCAAAGAGGAGGACCCTCTCTCGCATACAATTGTGTCCTACACGAACAGTAGCGACGACATACAACACACTCGAATTGAACACGAGAATTTGATACTCTCAATTTAAACCACATAGATTATTATACGAAAGTCATAAAGTAGTCGAATGGTAAGTAAACTATATGTACATTTAGTGTACAAATTATCATTATGAGGATCGTATTTAGCCTTTTTTGTTTTATTACTCTCATTCTCTTAAAGCCATTAATTGTTAATGAAAATGCCGAATTTTGAGATTTGACAATCCACATGGAGTAATTTTCAAATTAGAAGGGGACTTGTTTGTAATATTCAAGAAGTGAAACACTAGAATCAAAGGGACACACATGCAATAAGGCAGAATGATATGTGACGCAGCAACACGTGTCAAATGCACAAGGGATGAGACCATTGCTCTTTCCCAAAGCATCGAACGAACCAGCCTGGACATCCAGCTAGAAAGGGGGCAAAATTGATTTGGGAATAACAAGACAGTATCCAAACCCTAGGCGAAATCCAATTTTCAGGTAATTCCTTCGATTTTTTCATTCCTACAATTACTCTATGTCTATGGATGATTGTGTAATCGAATGTTTTTGGAATGGGTATCAGTTTTACTGGTACATATCTCGTGTTCTGTTACAGATTCTGTTTGATTTGTTCCAGACATTCACGTTTGATTGTACCTGCACAAGCTCTGATCGCTATTCAATTCTGAAACTAAGCTAATAAGGGGGAGAAAAGGAAAAATAGAAAATACCAAGGAGCAGGGAATCAGGTGGCGATGCAAAGGCTCGTCGACAATGTTATTGCCATCACCAAAGAGTGAGTTGTCAGCATTTTAATCGTCGTTGTGTATGGTTTATGACGTTACATGATTGTTGTAGCTGTCTGGTTTAGAAATGAGTATGATTTGTTGATCGATGATCCTTGATTGATTCGAGTGAGCATGGCTTGGATATATGAGTTGTGTAATAATGCTTTAAGTAATTGATTGTATCTTTTCTCTTGTTGGTTGGTTAATGGGTGCTCATATACTGGTAGCATGTCTTCTAAGATATTCCAAAGTTGGAAAACATTGTTAGTTAGCTGGTTAGTTAGTTACTATGAAAGTGCATTTTATCATTGACTTCGAAAGATGTGTTTTACTGGCTGTTTCTTGAACATAGTAAGGTGCTAGTTGATTGGTCTAGATTGGATCTGTTTTTTTCGGATTCACACACTGAGAGTAACTTTCTTATGGTGCCATGACAGTATTTGGATTTAACTAGCTCATGGATTTATGTCTGTTCCTTTTTACAATAGTTGGTTTCTAGATACTAGCTGGTTTGCCTCTTTTGAGGTACTTTCTTGTGTGGATATTGAGATATCGGGGAAGACTGCATGTGGAAAATATACAGTCATCCGGCAATAATTTTGGACAGGGTAGACAAATTTGAACATAGGAATGGTAACCTTGTAAAGATTTATGCGCACTTATTACTGATGTGTAAGGATGTATTCTATCACATTCTGAATTGTATGTTTACTTCTAAATACTTTCAGGTCGGTGAAGACATTCACATATGAGTCACTGAATAATATTGTGAGGTTTATTAATGGAGTGTCAGCAATGTTGTTGGCTATTTTGCCTGGGAAGGCTTCTATTCTTGAAGGCATGCATGGCTGGGAGCTTAGGCCAACCTTTCGTGGACCGCGACTCCCGCGTTGGATGGAAAAGTAAGATGTTATTCTGTTTATCTCAGTCCTAATTGATATTCTGTTGTGTTTTAACATTTGTCTTTGAAGTTATATTGTTGGTTCAAATTTGATTGAGAAGTGAATCATATTGAATCAGTAATTGTCTCTGATGCGAAGTTCTCTGAATTTCATGTCCTCTTTTAACATTGAGTCAGAAGTTCTCTCTCTATGAAAGTTTCTTGAATTTTATATTATTGTGTTATTAATAATTAAGTAGTAATAATGATATTAAGCATACAAACTAGAATTACAGTCATATCCCTTTTTTCCTGTTTAATTTAAAATTTTCACGTGTCTTATTTTCTGTGTGGTTAGATTTTGACCCTAACGAATGATTCCTCAATCAAACAAAGAATTAGGCAATTAGCATAACTTAGGAAGACAGGATTCCCCAACGTAGTACTTCACTGTGTAGATTTCGCAAGAAGTGCGCCTGCCTTGTTTTTTGCTCTCACAAACTTGTTTCTGTTGCTTCACATGAACAGTTATATTAATACATTATCTATTTATCTGCTTGATGATTGCAGTGGTGTATCATCATTCAATCAGTTCATTCATGAGGTCTCCATCGATTCTGATACATCCTCAAGTGTTGATTATTCATCAGATGGGGAGGATAGTGATAATATTTATCCTGCAACACCTCTATCACAATGTTCCCGTTTCTCAAGGCAAAGAAGTTTACCCAACCATGATAGAAGTTGGATACAATTGATCGCTGCTATTCTTTCGTGGCTTTTGTTTCCAGTGAAATTTCTCTTAGGCGTCCCAATTTATATCTTCACATTGGCTTCTGGTAGGACAGTTAAAGCATCTTCCAGGTCTGGAATGTCCCGTTCTTCATTTGCAAGCTCTCCTAGAAGACCCCAAAATGTTAAGGACAGTGTCTTTCAACGGGCCACTGATCGGAGGCGTGGGGTTGTTGAGGTTAGTCTCTTTGTGTATTTCCTCCGTGTTATATCGTGATAGTGACAAAAAAAAAAAAAAACTTAAGATGCATATTGCTAACTTATAAGAACTTCAGCTTTTAGCAAATGAATTAATAATACGGGTTTGAAGAACGTGCCAAAGGCCTTTTTCTTCACTTCACACCAACTGTGTGCATTATATAATTGCCTGCTAGATCTTTTCATTTTTGTTGGGTTGTATGGTTTCCATTCTATAGATCTGAAATGGTGTAAGGTGACCTTAGATTATCTTTATAGGATCTTCACCTTGCGACTGAGATGGTCATCGAATCAGTGTTTGAAGTTGTTCACAAGGGAGCACACTGTCTTCTAGCTCCAGTAGATACTGTGAGAAGAACCTTCAGTTGGTTCATTACCCGAAACAATGAATCTAATGATGTTGCTGCTGAGGGTCCGGGAACATCTGTCCCAACTGCTGTTCTATCGGATAATGACCCCACTCCTACTGAAAGGAAGACTACTTACAGTACCCTTAATACAGATGCACGGACCTGTCGGGATGTCATAACGGAATATGGGTATAAAAACTTAATTCAATGCCTTTTTGTTTACCTTTCAAATTGATATATATTTATACACCCCCACCCCCACCCCCTC
Organism: Plantago coronopus; assembly: GCA_036897195.1. Classification (NCBI taxonomy): domain Eukaryota; kingdom Viridiplantae; phylum Streptophyta; class Magnoliopsida; order Lamiales; family Plantaginaceae; genus Plantago; species Plantago coronopus. The sequence goes on from JAYMSL010000844.1 coordinate 18,005, forward strand.
TCCTCGGTGACTTTAAAACAAAGATAGATTTTTTATGTATATGCTTACCGGCATATACTGGTACTCCAGAATAAATTTATTTAGGAAGTAGGAGGTACTCTACTGAATTTGAGTACTTGACTGTCTCTTTAACTTCCATACCCTGGCTTAGACTTGAAGGTGCTTTTAAGTACAGTTTATTATGTATTAAATGTTTCAGGTATCCTTATGAAGCTATTCGTGTGGTCACTGCTGATGGTTATGTTCTTCTTCTCGAAAGGATCCCTAGGTGTGTGGTCCCATCCCACACAGTTCTCCTGTTGGAACTCTTCCCTGTAATTCTTTTGTAGCTCAATTCCTGTGAATTGCTTTGATGCTTTTTTTGTGATGTGCAGGAGGGATTCAAGGAAAGTTGTCTATCTTCAACATGGAATATTAGATTCATCTATGGGGTAAGATACATTTCTGTCAGTTGTATAAGTTTATGTCTATTCAATTTGAGGGCCAAGTTACGTGACATCTCAGAATATCATAGTAGACGAATTTTTTGTTTTGTTTTGATGTTGGCTTGTTATCAACAGTCCAGTTTCTTTGTTTGTGGTGAGGTATGTATGAGTATGGTCTGATGTTGATTTCTTAATGTGTCCACCCGTGGGTTTCCAAGTCTTTCGCCATTGTTTTGAACTTGGTTGTGGTCGGAATGTTAGGGATTTATCCGAAGTGGGACAAGTATGTAGCTATTCAGTTCTCTAGCCAGGCTCTCTTCCTTTTAAGGAGTCTTGGGTTCTCCTATTCTCTTTGTCTGGTTCTTAGATTATCATTATCTGATATATTTCGGAGCTTCATATTAATATATTGACTTCACTGATACAGCTGGGTCTCCAATGGGGTCGTGGGTTCTCCTGCCTTTGCAGCATTTGATCAAGGTTTGCATCTTTCTTGACAGTATTGTTTGACATGTGCCTAGCTTCTAATTGCAACATTTTGAAGCTTTGGCTCGTTCTTCCTTTTCCATCCAGGATATGATGTTTTCCTTGGGAACTTCCGGGGGTTAGTTTCAAGAGAACATGTAGACAAAAACATCTCATCACGGCAGTAAGTAACTCATTTTGCAATGTTGGCAGTTGCTTAAATTGTTGTTCTATGTTTTTTGTTGCTGTCTGTTACTCATCCACCCTCTTTCAAGGCTCAAATTGGTTTTGTATCTCAAATATTAGCTAATATGATCTGATTTGATATTTCTGAATCTAATTCTTTGATGATATTTATCTCCAATATTTGTAGAAGCAATATATGACACAGTTTATGGCTTTGCAGGCCTACTATTTTTGCTACCATGTCAACTTCTGAACTTTATATTTTTATCTTCTAAAAAGTAGCGAGGACATATGAATGAACAAGGTTTGAACAATTTGACGTGCAGAGTTATTTGACCAAGTACTTCCGTGGTTTTGAATATGTAAATTCACAACTATGAGATGATAGAAGATAAAGTAAACAAACCTTTAAATTTGCAACACTAAAAGTTGTATAGAGTATAGACAATGAAGCACATGAACTTGCCTTTATGAAAAACACTTTATTGCCATATACTTGTATCTGTAAATCATGCCTGCATACGTCTCTCTCATGTACTGATTACAGCTAGTTGTTGCATTTATCACTTTCTAGTTCTGCATTTTTGGTCCATCATATGCTCTAGTCAATGTTTGTGGTATAGTTGGAATTTAAATTTGAATTAATCACATGTGTCTAGAGTGGTGTGCGGCTGTGTGTTAAATGCATCTCAATGGTTGGTGTGAATTGATGTATGCCAATCTAACATATGTTGCCACCCAAAAACATGTTATCAAGTATACTGTTGTTTTGGTTCAATATCCAATCGAGCCTTTGTGACTTGGTAAAAATGTGATTTTTTGCCTTCATTTCTGGTGTCTTTCGTTTTTGTCAAGCAGTGTTCAATGACCTGTCCTGCTTTTCAATGCAAATATATGCCTTGATGGTTTCATTGAGTAATAAATATATTTGCATTGCATTACAAATATTTGCGGACTGAGTGGCAAGTCACTCTACTCTGTTAAGGAGGCCCTTAACACACTTTTGGACCCAAAATTGTGTTTGTCCAACAACTCTGTTGAACCCCTTAACACACCCTTTTTATTCCTCCTATTTATTTCTTTCACACTCTTACACATCTATTACACCTTCTTACACATACCCCACATACCCCAACACTTCTCTCTCTTAAACACATACCCCACCTCTTACACCTCTCTTACACATCTCTTACACCCCTATTATATTCCCTACTAAAACCTACTAAACACCAA
>JAYMSL010000845.1:0-20311 GCA_036897195.1 Plantago coronopus
ATCGAGCTCTGATGAGCCGTTAGCTAAAAAATTCAGTGTTCAATTCAAACGAAGATGTGCCAAAGTCCCTTTGAAGAAAGCCACAAGTGGTGAGCCACCGGATGTATCTATCATGTATTCTTCTGGAGAAATCGTAAAGGTTACTCAAGATCTCACTAGTGGTTGCATGAGTCAAATTGTGATTGCTAATCCCGATCAGGAGCGCTTCAATGAGAACGAGATAAGAAGAAGTGAAAGGCTTCGCAAGAAATCTAGAAAGAAAAATTCAAAATATTTGGCTCTAGGAAATGACTTCGTCTATGATTGATCAGAAAATCTCGTTGTTTGAAATTAGGTTGATAACTGGTAGTTGGTGTGATAAGAATGACGTTGTAAACTTGCCTTTTGACTTCATGGGTTCTTATAAACCCCCATGAGTGTACTTACTATTAATCTAATAAAACTGCCTATTACTTTTGTAAAAAAAAAAAAAAAAAATGATTACCTTTTTCCCAACCAATCGTAAACATAACTCCAAACCTCTTGCGCAAACTTGCAATCTCTGAAGATATGCCAGGACGTCTCAAGCACTCCGTCACCCCTCTTACAACATCGACCGTTCGAGCTAATGAACACTCCCGCTTCTCTAGTTTTTCTTTGGAGGGAGGCAATTCGGTCTTGTAACAATTTTCAAACGAACACATTGACTTTTGAGGGAGTGAGCTTGTTCCAAACTCAAGAAGCCCACTAGCAATTGGGTCCTCGTTCTCCTCGAAGCTTAACAACTTGAAGCCAATTTTCGTGGAGTACTTTCCCTCCTAAGCCTCCCGCCAAGTCTAGGAATCTATGCAAGAGGGTACCGTTCTTTGTGAATCCCTCCTTCGTAAACATTGAGTCAAAACCTAGTTCCTTCACCATTACTTAATTGGTTTTTATATTTACTAGTAAACCAATCCTTCGATTCAGTACATTGTGTAACTTTTTTCATTATAATTTTTTTAATCAAGTTCACAAATAATTGTGTAAAGTATATATGATAAAGAATCGAAATTCCTCAATTATTGAATTGTAAGGGCGACTAAGTCCATGACTGGAAAAGAAAACAATCTTGGGGAAGAAACACCAAGAAAATAGTTGAGTGATAATCTTATATTACACTATTATTGGTGCTAATTTTCAAGATTATTTGTACGTTGACCATTGTTGCATGAAATGAAGTTAATTAATATGAATTTTACAGATTAGGCCCGTTCAACTGAACTTGACATATTTCAAATATAAATTTCAATTACGTAAAATTTGAAATTTAATTACATAAATCTGGACTGAACTAAGTTTTACGGAGTTATCTATCAACTAGTATGAATCTTCATTAACTAGTTCAAGATCTACTGAGCTTGTGATGAGCCAACATCATAATGCACAAGCAATAATGTCTTGTGACCTCAAATTTGGTGTTTGGAAGTGGACAAGTTTAAGCAAATGCAATTAAGGGAAAGGGATATGGAAGTAGACAATGATATTAATACCAAGAGTTGCATCTCCATGCATATATGTACCACCTACAAAAAGAACTCATACTATTACTGCACCCTATGGTAGGTGGTAGGAAGCACTCCATCTTTAATGGCAACTGAGATTTGTCATGGGATCCTTGCCCTTTCACTAAATTTCCCTTTCTTCTTTTCATCATCATCAACCCAACAATTTCACACCATACACAGATACTAACCTATCAATGGAATAACCAACTTACATAGCTTCTTTTTGTACATGTTGTGTAGGGTGATTATTAGGATGCTACTTGCTAGGAGCCTCATGACATGCGACCAATTCGGTAAAGATGTTACGAGCTAAAGTATTATAGATATACAATGTGATACATCAGTCGTTATGATCACAATATAAAAGTTACGTGTGACGAATACATAACAGAGATATAAAGTAAAGAATACTTGTAGAAATGGGAGTATATTCATCAATGGGACAAGGTAAGTAACACATGGTAACATTCATTGAATGTAGTAAAAAGACGTTTTTACCCCTCCACAACATCATTGACAATAATGTCACTCACTCCCAAAGATTTCCAATCTTAATGACAATCATGAGATTTCCCTGACTCTACCACCTCTGACTTCTCATTTTCAAATAGTAAAAAAAGAGAAAGGAAAAATAAAGGTAAATTATCTAGTAGCCTAGCTATACACTATTTCCACGGTTGTTTTCGCTGCTTCCACACCGTGCACCTGGGAAAGAAGCTGCATAACCGGAGAGTGCAAATTCGAAAACAAGCCTGGAAATAGCCGAATTGATCCCCTCTGCAAAATCCAGAAAGTAGGAAAGAAACAAAATACTTAACAGAAACCAACAAATAACAGAGAGTATTGTCGTTACGCCTATTTCACTTCTGAAACCCCTGAATCGATCATTGACCCACAACTCAACTCCTCTTGTGATCTCATTACCCAACAAATTGCCCAGAAAAAAAGAGAGGAAGAAGAAGAAGAAGTAGAAGAAGAAGGAGGAAGCCCCTCATTCATAATATGAACAGAACACTAACAAGTCAAGAAATTAAAGAGAATGGCGTCGTCAGAAAATGTCAAGAAACAGAGTAATGTAAAACTAAAAATTGGGTCATGATGGAGTGGGTGAATGCCAAATTAGCAATTCAATTGTGTAGTGGGTTGGGTCCAGAAGGGACTAATCTCTTCTCAACGCCGAATCTTGGATCAATTTGATCAGTCTCCTTCCCGCCGCGAGGAGGTGGTTGAAACGGCGGGCAGTGGCGGATGCGTTGCAGCTGGTAGCAAACTGTGGGAGGGGGATTGGTGGAGGTTGGAGGACAAGAGGGGTGGCGCCGACCCACATGCAGGGAGTTGTGAGTGGAGGAAGATGGGGTAATGAGTAGGAAGAGAAAGAACAGGGGAAGTAGGAGATGATGGTGTTCCATGGTGGTTCTGCTCATTACTGTTTGGTTTGCTGAGTTTGTTGAGAGAGGGAGAGAGAGAAGGGGTGAGAAGAGAGAGAGAAGGGACTGTAGTTGTTGTGTTGGTGTTGGTGATGGACTGATGGTAATGGTGTAGGTTTTATATACGTGTGGGCGGATGGGAGATGAGTTTGAGTATGACTCTGTTTTTTGTGTTTGTGTGTGTATTGTATTGATTGACTTTCAATTGAAATATGATGATGATGATGCACTTGCCACTCAGCTCAGACTTTCATCAGTGTTAGACTGTTAGTAGTGTAACTGTACAAGACTACAAACAGTAATTCTCTCTTTTCTTTACCTCCCGATAAAAACGTCTAATTTCTTTTTCTTTAAATCCTTTTATTTAAACGTTTTTTAATCAGTAAAACGAGGATGAATTATTGTTTCCAATTTCTCTTCTAGTTGACTCGAATTCCCGACTTATTGACTAGAAGTGAATCGTATTACAAACTGATCTGAATAAGTTAATTTTACAAACATTAGCAACTAAACCACCACCTAATAATTTTATACTACTAGATTTCAAATCATGTACCTCATTCTTTTAAACTCTAGCTCCATTCTAATCAATCAACTTTTTTTTCTTCTGAAAAGGCAAAGATGACTCGAACTCCCGACATATTAGTTAGAGGGGAAGCGTCTTACCAACTGAGTTGCGTTTCATTGTTTCTAATCAACCAACTTGTGTGAGTTGAAATAAATAGACGTACGAAATCGATTGATAAATTGTTGTCTCTAATCAACCAACTTATGTGAGTTGAAACAAATAGATGTATGAAATCGATTGATAAATTATGAAAGAAAGGGTAAAGACTAATAATACTTTCGCATAGAGTAGAGGATTGAGTTTCCATGTAAGGTATGAGGAGATGAAATTGAAATAAACGTAAATAAGAAAAACTGAACTGAATGGACCTAAACTGAAATTAAGTTGAATTGAACAGGACCTAAGTACTGATAAGTTTTGCTTCAGCCCGTATAAAAGAAAAATATTATTATCTATTAATTGTACGGAGCGAGTACTAGATACAAAAGTCGTATGAACTATACTACATATGTCCCGTTTAAAACTATCATTATGCTATTTTATTTGTTTATTATTATTATTTTTATTTTTTTTGCATATTCTACGGAATGTTGTAAGTTGGAAAATTCAAAAAATTGATTTTTTGTAATAAAATGTAATTGTTGTATAGTAGAGTTTAAAATGTAATTAGAGCCAGTAAAAGGGGTCGCCCAATTAGAAAATTATTATAACTAGACACTTTTAATTAAGATAGTCCATATTCTTTTTAACTTAATTCAGTTCATAAATTACCCGTTTGAAAAGAACAGAGCAATTACCACTAATTATTTTTTTTGAAGGGAAAACATGATTTATATATTAAGCCGAAATAGAGTACAGAGGAAAGTCTACAACTGAAGTAACAGTACGAGAAGATCCTACTAAGTCCTGATTACTACTAGATACAAGCCAAAATGGACAAATATCCCAAATGCGTGTAGCCGGAGCATAGTCTGGAAAATGCACTGGAGAAGTGTCCAAAGTCTGAAAATATGAACTAGCCGTGTTTGCTAACAGATCCGCTGCCTTGTTAGCTTCCCGGTATATGCCTTGAAATTGGAGATTCTGAAACATCGAAGCCATGCGTATGATATCAAGCACTAGAGCCTGCATGGTCCGTAGCGGGGGAGTCTGCCTGCATAAAACATCAAGTGTAAAAGAGGAGTCAGTGTACAGAATTAATTGTGAAATATTAAGAGATAATGCTAAACTTAATCCTGTGCGAACTGCCCCTAATTCTGCTGTGTTGTTGTCCGTAATGCCTATGTAAGAAGCAAAGGCCCGAACAAACTCTCCATTATGCCGGCGGAAAATGCCGCCCGTTCCCGCATGTCCTGGATAGCCGAGAACCGAGCCGTCAACATTCAGAGTGCAGTATCCCGGCGGAGGTGGGTTCCACTTACACCAACAGAGATGTTGAGCTGAAGGAGGTTGGGGTAAGGGAGCGGGGTGCAGTTGCCTAAAACGCTGAATCATCTGATTGATCGTGTACTGCTTTCCCTGGAAGATAGTTTCATTGCGGACCTGCCAAATAACAGAGCAAGCTTGGAAAAGTACCATCCTGTCATGATTATTCATAAGGAGATTAAAGAACCGACGGCAGGATAAACCACTGGAGTTTTGCCACGCAGGAAGGAGGAAAGGTCGCCTGGCGATAGAACACCAGTCGTGAGCAGTGAAAGAAAAGATGTTCCAGAGACTCAGGATCTGTAGTACAAAAAGTGCAATGAGGATCCAAGGACGGGATGAAGCTGTGAAGGCGTTGACGAGTTGGAAGACGGTCGTGAACAGCGAGCCAGATGAAGAACCTAGTTCTTGGAAGTATATTAGCTTTCCAGATAATCCGCCATGGCCAAGTAGGCTGGGAACAGTGGGAAGTGATAAGTCCAATATAAGCACTTTTGACGGAGAAGAGGCCTTGGTTATTAGAGGCCCAGACGACCTCGTCAGGAGTTGGTGAAGTCGGAATAGGAACACTCGCCACACGTAAAGCCAACTCCAGGGGCAGGAGCTGCTTAAGGAGGCGAAAATTCCAGGAGGAGCCCTGAAGTATGTCAGCCACTTTGAAATGATGCGAATGTGGGGGAATTTCAGTGACATAATCCGCGAGGACTATATTGCCTAGCCAAGGATGAAACCAGAAGCTAATAGTATCACCAGAACCGATTTTCCAAGAAAGCTGAGTGGCGAATTGCTGTCGATGGTGCAGAAGGCTTTTGAAGAACCAACTGTTCGTGGGCTTGAGTACCGCAGTCCATATACTACCAGTGGGAAAATATTTGGACTTATACAAAGAAGCCCAGAGTGAAGTTGGATCATTGAGAAGTCTCCAAAGGAGTTTAAACAAAAAGGTCTGATTGAGAATCGTAAGATTACGAATCCCTAAACCGCCCATTTGTTTAGGAAGGCACACATTAGCCCAACTAACCTTGGATTGGGCCTTGCCTCCTGGTCGGCCTTTCCATAGGAAATGCTTGTGGACACTATCAATTCGGCCAATACAATGACTTAGTAATTTAGTGACCGACATAGTATACGAAGGAATTGTGTTGGTCACACTTTGTATGAGCACAGTGCGCCCAACATATGATAAAAACCGAGTGTACCAAGCATTAATCCGCGAAGTAACTTTGTCAATTAGATGGGTGAAAAGTTCCTTCTTGGATCGGCCCATAATGAAAGGCAGGCCTAAATACTTATCCAACCGGTGATTCGGAACAACACGAAGGCGTGAAATAATACCTTGCTTAACCTGGGGTGGAGTATTAGGCGAGAATATAACCCGGGATTTGACCCAGCAAATACCTTGCCCGGCATAAAGTTCATAGAGTTCCAAACAGGCCGTCAGGGTATCAACCGTTTTACGATTAGTGCTACAGGAAATCATACAGTCATCCGCGAAGCAAAGGATTGGGATTGGTGGGGCTAGGCGGCTTCCAAGAAGACAGTCGAATTGATCTTGTTGTATTTTTTGGTTGAGCAGGTGGACAAGCATTTCTTGGCAAAGTATGAAAAGATAAGGTGAAAGGGGGTCACCCTGACGTAAGCCCCGGGTGGGGTGCCAGCTCTCAGAAAGAAAGCCATTCACCTTGACTTTGAAAGAGCACGAAGTAACACAGGTCATGATACGGTCGATGATGGTCATTGGACAATATTTATGTTTTATAGATAGATCATTAACTTATTTCTTACTAATCTCTATAATTATAGTTGAAATATATCATATAATATTAAAAATATAATTTTACGTATTTATGTGTCGACCTGGATTGATTCTTGGATTTTTGACTCAAAAGGTCGTCCAGAACGTCTGGGTTTTGGGTTTCAGAACATAGGGTACAAGTTTAAGGAAATGATACCCTGGTTTATAGTTGGCCAACTTTAATATATACACGTACATCCGAGTGATAAGGTTTCGTGACATTATCGACTAAGTGAACTGATGACTCTGATAATCTTAAATTATTGCCTAAAATAATCAAAACTGCAAAAAGCGAAAGCCACTTGGTGCTCTAATTACACTATCAATCAAGTATACTACTCAACACCTGGAGCGAGTGGACTCCCCTCCAAACCAGAATTCCTTCATAAACCCCGACCTAAAATCCCACCAGCTTACGCAACTCAACCAAAAATGTACCCACCACCACCACCGCCGTATTCACCGGCGTCGCCGCTTCAGCTGGCGGTGGCGGCGCTTTTCGGAGCTTCCGTCATGGCACTCTCCGCATTCTACATCCACAAGCGCAGTGTCGATCAAGTCCTCGATCGTTTGCTCAATCTCCGCCGCCAACCTCACTCTGATGAGGAGCAATCCGAACTATCCGATTCTCATGATAACAACGAGAGTAGTAAGAATGTGAATATCTGGAAACGTAAGAATAAGGTTGGGGATTCTATTCGAGTTTCCTCGTCTATGCCTAATGTGGCTGCTGTTAGGACGAGCCAGGAAGGTGGTGTGGCTACGCACTGTGTGGAGGAGATTGATTTGGTTCCGTCGAATTTGAATTTGCCACCTCTCAGGACTGATCAGAGGGATGGTACGTTTGTTTTGTTGATTTAGCTCTTACTTACTGATAGTATGGATTGGTTGTAGGTACGAATTGAGATAATGAGAGCATTGTTTGTGTAGTTTCTGGTGGCAATGGTTAATTAGGTTTTCGACGTTGGGAAATGGTAGTGATCGAGGAGTAACAATGTTGAATTAATGCTGCCTTGTTTTGCTCTTTGCTATTTTGCTTTAATTCTAAATATATATTGAGCTAATGAGAATTGTTTGTGTAGTTTCTGATGGATACAATTGATTAGTTGTCGAGGTTTAGATATGTTAGTGATTGAAGAGTAAGTCAGTAAGCTTTGTGTGTGTATACTTGAATTAATGCATCACCTCCTTCTGCTCTATGCAGAAGAGGAGGAATATGATGGCCATTCTACAGCAATTCCACGCGTGGGATCAGCCGGACGGCTTATGACTCCAAGATCTACGAGTGGTTATGCATTTGAAAGCACTGGTGATTCTGATGATGATGGAGCGGAGCTTGGAGATGAAGAGAATCATGTTCTACCTTATCAAAATGTAAATAGTGATCCTCCATTTCGACTAGTTTTCCTTCCATTCCCTTCTGTTATTTTGTTTGTTGCATTAGTGGACAGGGAACAATTATATGTTTCTTTGACCGGTTTCTAGTATTTGGTCTTTCTCAATGGAGAGTTCTAACTGTCGTGTCCCTGAGATTTTGCAGGGCATAAATCTGACTACTCAGAATCAACCTGTTTTTCCTACTCAGGGGGATAAGGGAATTTACATTCATGTTAACAAATCTGAACCCGTGGTGGAAGAAAATCCTAATATCAACCATGCTGACAAAATACGAGATCCCGCTTCGGAAGCTATTGTGGGAAATGATCATGTTATAAGCAACAACATGTGCCCACCAATAACTCTGCATGGTATTTTGTGTTCCTCTCTGATAAAGCTTTCGGCAGAATGTTTGTTTGCATCATGATTCATCCTTTTTTTTAGTGTGCTTGTCTTCTCGTGGCGTGTTGAAAATTATCAGGGTGGCTTTCTTACATTTGTTAAAAACTTGGAATCAGATACATTGACTGTTGAAGAACAAGAAGTCATGAAAACTATTCGTGAATGTTTAGATCTAAGGGAGAAGTATGTGTTCAGGGAACATGTTGCTCCGTGGATGAAACCTGTAGAGAAGTCTAGTATATCAGAGGTCAACAAGGATCCGTTACAATTTGTGCCTGTGGAGGCATCTTCGGTAGGTCATCTTCCCTCATTTAACTTGTTTTCCTATTCCTTCCATTTTCCCTAACCATCCTCTGCTCTTCAATTTGCAAGCAGCATTATTTCAGAATGGAGGATGGCGTAGTGCGTGTTTACGCCAGCAAGGATGGTAAGCTTTTGGAAAGCTAATCTTTGAGGGAATTTACGTAGATCTCCACCTCCACAAGTTTCTTAAATTCTCATGCCTTTTCACAAAAATATACAGACAATGAAGAACTGTTTCCTGTTGCAAGCTCAACAACATTTTTCACCGATATGCATCATATATTGAAAGTAATGTCCACTGGAAATGTCCGTTCTACATGCCACCACCGTCTACGTTTTCTTGAGGAAGTAATTTTCTTGAAAACTCTTCCTCTTTTGTCATATGCATTTCATTATTCGTATTGATTGGTTGTAAACTAAACCTTGTGATAGAAATTCCGGCTGCATTTGTTGGTAAATTCGGACAGGGAGTTTGTAGCGCAAAAAAGTGCACCTCACCGAGACTTCTATAATATAAGGAAAGTTGATACTCATGTGCATCATTCTGCCTGCATGAACCAAAAGCATCTTGTCAGGTTCATCAAGTCAAAATTAAGAAAAGAACCAGATGAGGTACTATCCCATGTGCCATTACTTACATTATGCTGCACATCCCAACTGTATGAGATAATTGCAGGAATTTAGTAAGTCTTCTAATTTTGATGCAGGTTGTCATATACCGTGATGGACAATATCTTACCCTGAAAGAAGTTTTTGACAGTCTGGACCTAACAGGGTTTGAAATTAACTTACCTATTCATGAAATACTTCCATGATACACAGATATTGTGTTTCCTTGACTTGATGGAAATGTATGATGCAGGTACGATCTTAATGTAGATCTATTGGATGTGCATGCTGATAAGAGTACTTTCCATCGTTTTGACAAATTCAATCTGAAGTATAATCCTTGTGGACAGAGTCGGCTGAGGGAGATATTCCTGAAGCAAGATAATCTTATCCAAGGTCTGTTATCTGCCAAAGAAATATATGAGTAAACATGTAATGGTGTAATAGTTGATATGGTAACGACTTGAACACTCCATTCCTCTATACCACAAATCCCAGCAAAAAATTGTTCAGAATTTAGAAGCGAGTGCTAATTTGACTATCCATCGATGTTGTATGCATAATTCTCTTCTTTGTGCCGTTGCATACTTGCATCTGAATTACGTTGGGGTTTAATTGTTTTATGATGAGCATGATCTGTAATACCCATTGTCATAATAATTTTTTTCATCATCTTCTCTTAAGGACTTGTGCTGCGTTATCGGAAATTAATATCATTCTTTAATACTGTTGAATTTACTGAACGAAAAAATTGTTTAATGACAAAATCATTCCATCTTTCATAATTCAGAAGAGGCGAAAATTGGTTTCCTATAATGCTCTCTGATTCCTATAGTAGCATGGGTCTAGAGTGATCAAGTATTCATATTGCATAGTATATGGAATGCTATTTATCTACTTTATACTATACTTGTCTAGAGCTGACTAGTGACCTCTCTTATCTTACCAGGGCGTTACTTGGCGGAGATGACAAAACAGGTTCTGCTCGATCTGGAAGCTAGTAAATACCAGGTACTATTGCATTAGTATTCTGTACTTCTTGTCATATAATTTTCTATGAGATCCAACTCCGCCATGCACCTCTTCATGCACATTCTTTGGCTAGATGGTAAACAAAATCTTCATAATTTTGTCTCCTTGGAGAAGTGAACGGCAAGACAGCTTTTAGATTCCATAATCCTTGACAGATATAGTTTGTTTGCTGTCGAGCTTGTTACTCCATCTCCTCTTGAGACTTCCTTGGTCGGTCTTAGTGAAGAACTTATCTCTGTGATGAATTTCATGGGACATACTATAGAACTTATCTGCATAATGGGTGAGATGGTTTTTTTTTTTCTGTCTTTCTGTTTTTGCTGTTTCTGGCATCAGATGGACAGGCCCCAAAAAGAAAGAGGAAAAAGAGTAGTGCTGTGGCCTAACTTATTTCCATTCAGGAATTTGGTCAGCACTAAAGTCTGAAACAGGGACATTTATGGTGAAATTTGTTTGTTAAACGTTGCATGATTGAGTTTTATCATCGTAAAAGGTCATAGCAATGCATGTTTAATTCTTTGCTTCAAGTCTTATTCTTGATCTGTTGGAAACTGCCGAAATGTATGGCTGAAGGTAGCAGTTTAGTTTGAAATTGAGTTGAGACCGAAAATTGATTTCTTTGTCTATTTGTTAGATGATGGGGGCAATTTGTATCTCATGTTTCAATATTCAGATCTCAATCCACAATTTAGAGCAGATAGGTTATTCAACATCTGAACCTCATATATGTTTGGTGATTTCCATTATAATTGGAAACACTAATATCTTATTTTCTATTGCTCATGCTTGTCAAGTTATATGATGGAATATTTTGCTGTGATTCGAGATTATCATGATTCTGTTATTGTTTCAGATGGCCGAGTACCGAATTTCAATATATGGAAGGAAACAAAGTGAATGGGACCAGCTTGCAAGTTGGTTTGTAAACAATGAACTTTACAGTGAAAATGCCATTTGGTTGATTCAGGTAACCCAGAGGCTACTGTTAGCTGGCTCTTTGTGATACACCATTCAACTAATTATGCTGCTGTTTATTGTTGCGTAGGAACCCCATTAAGTTTCCTCAGTTTGTATCTTCCTTGTATATGACCTGTTTTTTTTCTTCTTTTCTTGTACCAACTAATTATATATTGGTAATTAGCTGTTTAATGATACACTTCGCTGTATGGCTTTAACTACTTTCATCATTGGTTTTAATTGATGAAAATGCTAGTTCTACAACAGACTTCACAAATAAGCCCTATCCAGTAAGTATCTCGTTGATGGGGTGTAAAATGTTTAAAATTTCCAAGCTGAATTACTAAAACTCCCTATATATTATAGGAAAAAGCTGCATTTTCTAAGAATATGGCTTATGTTTATCTTACCTTCATCCTGCTACTTCCTAATTGAGTATTTTCACAAAGATTTTTTGGGAAGCATATTGTTATGTTTCTCCCTGATTATATTTAACCCTAATGAAATATGTTTATGTGAAATGATAGTGGAAAGAACACGTGAATGTTGACAAACATCTGTGTTTTACCTGGTAGAATTAGATTGCTACTGCTCTTGTGTCCTTTCTTCTTGCTGTTTGTGTTACTTATCTCTTTTATGTCCTATGATCTCACTGTTCAAGATTTGAGCCAAATTTTTGTGTTTTTGCTTATACACACAAACATCTTGGTTGAAATTTGCAGTTGCCGAGGTTATACAATGTCTATAGAAGTATGGGAACAGCCACATCATTTCAGAACATACTAGATAATGTCTTCATTCCGCTGTTTGAAGTTACAGTGGACCCGAATTCACATCCACAGTTGCATGTTTTCTTAATGCAGGTAGACCTGAATTCACTGCTTTGTGTTTTACCTTGATTAATTATTGTTTATCTTATTCAAGTTGATGATTGGCTAAAGCCTTGAGCTTCATTGACTGCATCGGGCATGTTCTAATTTTCTTGTGCATTAGTGCATTACATCGCGTCGTGTCTTTAACTGTATGTCACATTGAAAATTCTTGTTAATATATTTCCTTATTGGTTCATCATCTGTGCTTCTAAACTTAACTAGTATTACTTTTAGGAAGGGGTAGGCCATAGTAAGCGGTAAGCCTATGTTTTAAGCTCTAATTGATCTTCAGAATCAGAAGCAAACTTTTTCTTTTCTCTCTATAGATGATATGTTGGTCAGAGGATGGATTTCTGTACCATATTTGTAACATTCGCCCGGTCGTTTTGTGGTAGATTAGGCTCATCTACTTGAGAGATTTAATCTGGCCTAGGTTTGAAATTTATAAATAGAACCTAAGATCCGTTGGTCATAATTATCACACAAAACAAGTAATTTCATGTTTCCTCGACCTATGGGAGTATGGGGTAGGCGGTTTTGTGCTAACAATTAATAACAAAAAAAAAAAAAAAAGGAAATTCGGAGAAATCCTAAAGTTGAGTAACAGTTAGCTACCACTGTCTCAGAATATTGTCCACAACCGTGCCAAAGTTGATTTGTCTTCATTTGATGATCAAAATCGCATAAGTTTGCTTTGTCACTTGCATGTGCTGATTTATAAGTAATCCTTATTTCCTCATAAAATATCTCAGGTTGTCGGATTTGATATGGTTGATGATGAAAGTAAACCAGAAAGGCGTCCCACCAAGCACATGCCAACTCCATCAGAATGGACAAATGGATTCAATCCTGCATTTGCTTACTATGCCTATTACTGCTATGCAAACTTATTTACACTTAATAAGGTAATTGAATCTTTAATTTTGAATTTAATCCCATCAAACTTTTGCTTAGAATTATCTATTGTTGGCTGATCGATCTGGTGAATTTTTTCTGAGTTAAAAGTTATATGTATTCTCATAGCATATTGTGTACTATCTTCACTATTTATAGTACATGTACCTAATTTTATTTTTTATGTTATATTTTCTTCCCAATGTTTTCAGCTTCGAGAATCAAAAGGATTACCTACAATCAGATTTCGTCCTCACTGTGGGGAGGTAGTATTTTGGTATATGTCTCACTTTACTCTATACTTTATATTTCCAATGTCTTAAAAGGGTTTTTCATTCAGGCTGGTGATGTTGACCATCTAGCTGCTGGATTCCTGCTATGTCATAATATATCACATGGCATTAATTTGCGGAAATCCCCCGTCTTGCAATACCTATACTATCTCGCACAGGTATGTCTCAAAACATGTCATTACGGGTGCTGACTTCTAGAAATGCCTGTAAATGGTGGGACTGAGAATCTCTCCCAGCAAATGTTCTTATAAGTCTTTCTTTATATACTCCAGACCATTCATTTGTTGATTATTGCAAAATCGGATCATTATGTAAAATTTTGAGCAAAGTATGTCATTTATGTGTCATATCATAGATGCGATCTCTCAATGACTTGCAATTAATACAATTCATTGTTAGATATAAAAATAGCTATTGATATTGCTCCTTAAGAACACCGATGAGCGATCCCTCGAAATGATCGATAATTTAATTCTGTAATAGCTAATGGATGCACCAGAGTATTGTTTCTTGTTTAATGTTTCTTTATGATATGTACTTGGCCTGGGTCTAATAATTATTTATACAGATTGGTTTAGCGATGTCACCACTGAGCAACAACTCTCTCTTCTTGGATTATCATCGCAACCCATTTCCCATGTTCTTCCAGCGTGGCTTAAATGTTTCACTCTCAAGTGATGATCCTTTACAAATTCACTTAACTAAAGAGGCTCTTGTGGAAGAATATAGTGTAGCAGCAAAGGTTCGTCAAAATTCTTTTGAGAACATTGTTCTTTTCTTTGTTGTGATACATTGTCTTGTATGAATATCTTTTTTTTATCAGGTATGGAAGCTGAGTTCATGTGATCTTTGTGAGATAGCAAGAAATTCAGTTTATCAGTCTGGGTTTTCTCATACTGCGAAGGTTAGAACTCAAGATTGATTGCCATCAACAAGCTCATTGACATTAATACTATCTATTCATTTCACATTGCTGCTTTTTTTTTTTTTTTTACCATCTAGCTTCTGGATGCATGTGAGCGTTGGTGAATGGATCCAATCCTTTGCTAACTGTAGATTGAATATCACGATTTATCTAGTTAGGAGTTGTGTAATCATTCTTACAATACCTACCTATGAAGCATATACTACACCAGGCTGGTGATATTTTCTGTGGTGATTCTATGATAATTGGAGCTCTGGAATCTGCATTTAATGTAAATGCGTTCTTACTGTTTCTGTAGTTACACTGGCTTGGAGATGAATATTTCAAGAGGGGTCCTGAAGGGAATGATATACACAAGAGTAATGTGCCCAACATGCGGATTTCCTTCAGACACGGAGTGAGCTTTTTATTTTGCATCTTCTGTAATTGTTTAACTACATTTGCTGAATACCTAAAGCTAATATTGTTAAAGTCAGTGTACCAAATCTTTCACAAATCTGTCTTGTGGTTGAGTGTATTTGTGGACGAATTTTGTAGTTTGCTGCAGTGTTTCAATTGACCTAATTTTGATGATTCTTTGCAGACATGGATGGCAGAGATGAAATATGTATATGCTGGAAAAGCTAGACTTCCTGAGGATGTTGAGCATTAAGGAGTTGCAGTATGCATCATGTGAACAAATTTAGGTATGTATCATGGTCTAGCAATAGAGGATAGAAGTTGTAATAGGAGGTCTGGGGTTCTAAGCCATGTGGGGCGCATGTTTAGGTGTTTATTGATTTACTTGATAGTTTTTAGTAGTTTGCTGATTAAAAAGATCACGTGAACAAATTTTTCTGGATATTTGCTTGAACCATAAATCTCAAATGCAAAACTTAGCTTGTAATGGCTGATTGATCCAGGGTGCTTTAAACTGTCTGCGGCGACGACTTGTCACAGTTGGAAGATGCAGGAACTTCTTGCTCATGCAGCCATATGGAGATGCTACACTGCTGGATAATGGATTGGCATGTGTTTCCAATTTTGGTTCTACGGAGTTGTATATGGAGTTGTGCTGGTCATCTCTGACGATATATTATTCCAGACTCTGGTCTGCAAGAACGGACCCCAAATCAGCTCCGAATTCAATCTGAGCTCATTAGTCTCGATGAATTTTGCAATTTCAAGTCCTGAGTCAGCCAGAGTGAGTTGATGGTGCCTCCTCTAATTGCATTATTAGCAAGAATGGAAGTTAAACCTGTATTTATCAATAATCCGGATAAGCCTCTAATTGCATTATTAGCAAGAATGGAAGTTAAACCTGTATTTATCAATAATCCGTATAAGCCTGGTCTCTAGTTTCTACTATACCTCTTTGCAGATGGTTGAAGTTATATTTTATTTCACATTCTCATCTATCTTGAATCAGTTCAAAAACATTATATGTTCAAGTATTCAGACCTTAAAAATGCATTGAAATCATGGTGAATTGATGGTACATTCTAAGTCATGAAATTCGAAGTAAAGTACTCCCAAGTTCAGAAGTGAGACCTGATGGTAAATTTGTTACATTGTTAAGCAACTGAATTGGAGAAAATACTTTTTGTAATCTTGATGCTGGAATGTGCGGAAATGATTTTTTTGTGTAATAATCAAAACACTTTTCTTATTTGGATTTTAGAGAGTTAAAACCCTCGGGTTATTACAAAAGTTGGAAACTTTGAGGTTAAATGAATCAAACTGGATATGAACTTGTAATCGAACTCATATTTTTGTCTTAGACTCTTAGTGGATTCAAGTCCTCGTAGAGGGCAAAGTGGACAAGTCGAGAGATTATGCCACCCTAAAAAACCACTATAAACTTGTCTCATTTACATACATCATTTACCTTTCAACAAAATTATATGTTTATTTGTGCATTATAGTTGTTAAGGCTTGTGACTCGTACACTTAAGAAAACCTTTCGCTCTTTGACGCTAACTTCAAACTGAGGTATGTGAAAAAAATGGCATTGAAAATCCACACTATTATTTTACCACTAATAAATTTCAGTGATGCACAAAGATCTACTCATTTTTATCTTCTTCTATCTACTACTTATTCTAAGTATCTAAATAGAGTTAGTTGATAGTCCCATCCCATTATCTCTCCCACTACTTTCTTTTCCAAGCCGTTTACTTCCTTTCTTTCTCATTTCTTTTAATTTACTAATAATAAAACTTTTGGTCTAAATTTCCTCCCACTATATTTTTTCCAAACCGTTTACTTGATTTTTTTTTTCAATCTGTTCTTTACGTATACTAAATTTAGACTAATACACTAGAAATCTTAAGATAAGTATGATTTTGTAAAGATTTACTAATAATAGAACTTTTGGTTATTATTAAAATAGTTGTGCTAACTTTATTTTTGATTATTAATAATAGAGTTTATGTTATTTGAATTATTGTATAGTAATACTAAAATTTTACTAATTTAGATAGGTTATGTTAGGTCCTTTAGATTTTTAACATAACACGTTATGAATTTTGAATTCGACGACACTCAATTTTAAATGTAATTCGTTAAAAATCTAAATAATAATCGTATAATGCGGATACCGACGTGATAAAACTGCATTTCAAACCTTAATATTTTAGAGTGAAGAATCATGCGGGAAGTACAATATAAATTAGAGTAAGCTACAATATTATTTTTCGCTATTTCAAAAATAAAAACTTTTACGTGCAACACTACAACAAACAATTCTTTATTTTTATATAACACCTCGGGTCCATTTAGAATAAAAAAAATCACGCGGGGACCGCGTGGCAAAGAATACTGTACTGTACGTACAATATTGTAATTACAATATTGTAATTACAATATTGTAATTGCAATCGTTGTACAAGTTTTTTATATGATATGTGATTTTGGGAGATTTTTTTTATTAACCTAAAGATAAAACACGTCCTTAAAATTCTAATTACTGGATCATATCAAGCACTAATACAAATTGATGGGTGAATTGATAAAACTGATTTGTTTACATAAAAATAGTGTCTGTTTACTTAAAAGAAGAACGGTATTTCGTAAAACTTTTGTATATTTGTTAAGAACAAACCGCGGTTTCGTTTGGGCTCAAGTAATTGGAAACAATTTCCATTTCGACCAGAATACTTCTTCATCGGCATAAGAATCCAAACCAAACAAAACGAAAACTAAATCTGTTCGAATTGGTTACTGCTACTTTTACAATTGCAGAATCAGCTGATGATGAATGATGATCATACTAGCCAAGCCCCCCATTTGTTAAATATAGCAAACATGATCTAAGCTATCAACGTATCCCATCGGTTACCATCACTTATCATCTGAGAGTTACTGATCATCTGTTACAACAAATACTTGGACGTACGACATTAACGTACCGTACGCCTGTACCTGTTTGCGAAACTTCCTGGAAATTTCATAGCCTAAACTGGAAAATGGACACTGCTTGTTCTCTAGTCACATGTGGTTGTGCCTGATTTCACTTGTAGTAGGCTAACTGAATTCGGCTTGTTCAGTTTCTGAATGAGGCATGTACCGATCGAGCTCACCATTATGTCTGCATGTCGACACATAATTACAAGTGTTATAAACATTTTTAAATTATAGATGAGTGAATCGAGAAACGTAGAAGATTTGTATCACATCATCATCATCCAGAGTTGGAAAAACTTGATGAACTGAAAGACTAAGGTGCTTTATTATTTGGACTCAAGTAAACGTAGTCAAGTTCGCTCTGTGTTCAATGAAACGTTTTTATGGGATTATCAGAGATCCTAAAACAGTAGAACATATTCGAAAGAACAAAAGAAAAGAAGAAAAAAGAGAACAAATCTCCACCCACGATGACGGGAATGACGTTAAGCATTCACTACGATCACGTGGATTCCTATATAGATAACGAAGCGCAACTCAGTTGGTAAGATGATTCACTTCCAACTTGTAATAGGTGGGAGTTTGAGTCACCCGTTTGTCGTTTTGAAAAAAAAATAAAAAAAGTGGACCCCTATACTGAGACTGGAACAGAATCGTCAAGGTTGTCTCTAGCTCTTGATTTGATGTGGCGTCGATCACAACACACTTGAAAAGCCTATCTCGAGAAACACTCTTAATGATGACAATCTTTTCATTCAACAAATAAGTATGAATAACAAAAGAGACTCGAAGAGTGAAAGGTGTTTAAATACTAACTAACCATAAACCCGCGAAACTAAACCTGTTAGAGTATGTTGAAAAAGTCTCAATGGTAAAATAAATACTAAAAATGAAAATAATCTAAAATTGCCATCACGAGACTCCCCTTCCTTCCTCTCATCATTGCCGCCTAGCCAAGTCGGGCCTCAGCTGCTTTCTCTTGCGATTCTTGGACTTCTGGATCTTGGTTTGGACCTCGGTTGACCCGGGTCCCATCAGTTTTCCATTTTAATTATTGATTATTATCATCCGACTTTTATAATTAATATGAGGTTAATTGTGCAGATGTATGGGGTAGAGTCTGGAATCATGAATTGTATGGTTCGAGTCACGGCAGAAGCAGGAAGTGGTGAATTAGGACTAGTCTAGCGATATAGGTGTAAGTGAAAGTAATAAGGTGATGGCGGAAGCAGAAAGTGGTAGTTTAGGACTATTCTAGCTATATAAGTGTAAGTGAAAGTAATAAGCCAGGTGGCATAAAAATGTTGACGTTTTCATTAGAAAAGTTGATGTTTAAAACAAAATATTCGATTGTAAATTGGACGGAGGTAATAATTTTGTTTGGAGTTAGGCTCATGTACATCAGGCATAGTAACAGAAATGTAACTTGGACTGTTACACGTGCTTTTACTAGTAATTTTAAGTTGTGATATGAAAATTTAAACGTGGGATCTGCAGGGTAAATGGGTGAAAGAATCTTCTCACGACTCATGTATGGTGAAAGTTTCATGTCAAGATATAGAGTAGGGGCTTTTCTATTCTCAGGTCGGCTTCGTACCGATCTGAACGCAGGTCATCGTTGGATGAGTGCCATGTGTCACATATTTTAATCTGATCCACATATTTTGGTTCGAAGCTTATTTCGTACGGAACTAGGTACGATCTTAAATAAATTATTTTTGTTCAATAATAAAAATTGCTTAATAATTATGAATTGTCTAAAATATCCTTAATTATAATAAATATTAAATATACCATTAATCTTAAACAATTAATAAAACAAATAAATTATAATTTATATTAATTAGATTGGAATAAACAAGTCAATCGAATTCGAATTAGCACAGACGTTCTTCTCATTCCAGGTGAAGAACCCTAGTTCATACCATCCACCAAATAATCATTCGATTAGCCTAAAAACAACACCAAAAGCGAAGAAGAAAGAAGCACCAAATATCGGTAAGAACAAACTGTTGAATTCCATCGAATTTTATGTTTTGAATTGAAATTATGTTTATCTGCTGTTGCTTCTGCTGTTGTAATTGCCTGCTGCTGTATCGCAGTAGACGGCTGAATCCGTTTTTTTCCGCAACTCATTGCCGCAGCAACAATTCGTTGCTGCGGCAATGGCTTGTTAATAGAATCACTGGCTCACTGCATTGTTGTTGCCGCGCTGAGCATAAATTCTGTTGCCACGGCGACAAATAGTTATGTGACCTTATCTGCATTGGATTTTCATACGTTTGAATTTTTCATGCATCCTCTTATTACATGATGGATTTTGTATTTTGAAAGTAGTTAATATTTCAATCGGCTTATGATATAATGTTATTTGTCTCTCATTTATTTTAGTTGTTATTTTTCACAAATAGATATTATGGATTTTAATGGGTATGACTTACGTAATGACGGAAGTGGGAGTTCGGATGATGAATCGCCTGAAATTGAAGATTTACCATCCGGTTGTGGCTATAAATTGTATAAGC
>JAYMSL010000846.1:0-20307 GCA_036897195.1 Plantago coronopus
AAATTATGATAATTTATCGTTAAAACACAATATAAACACGCGTGTATTCACGTCTAAATATACTAGTCAATACAAAGTTTCGTGGAAAGACACTGATATAATTGTTGGTCCCTGAGGGTGCTCAACAATAATTATTCAATTGCATTACAGAATTATACAAACTTGATGAAATGATGATCACCATTTAGACTGAGAAAGAAACTTGACCATGCTCGGTCGAGGCGAGCATTTCGCGATCAAAGGTCGAGTTTTAGTAATAGAAATTCCAGTGCTTTCACCCATATCTTCCATTTCCTTGCTCGCCCGTTCCCAACGGAAGCATTGAAGAAGTGAGCCCAATGCTAAGCATATCATACGCATTGCTAGTGCCTCTCCGGGGCATCCTCTCCTTCCTTTCCCAAACGGGATGTACCCGAACTCATGTTGTTAATTCATGGTCATAAATCTCTCAGGCTTAAACATCCGTGGATCCTCCCAAACCGAGGGGTCATTATGTATAGCCCGTGCATTAATGAGAAGCATTGTGTCGCGCGGGACAAAGAAGCCCCCAACAATAGTATCCTGTGAGGACTGGTGAGGCATGACAAGTGGAATTATAGGGTATAGTCTGAGTGTTTCTTTGACTATGCAACTCAGGTAAGGGAGTTTTGAAACATCGGTATCATCAATCAGGCGACCGTGTCCTACACAGAGGTCGATTTCAGCTTGGGCTTTCTCTATTACTGATGGATTGTTCAACAAAAGTGTCATAGCCCACTCCATAGTCCCAACAGAAGAATCACTTCCACCTGTGAGAAGTACCTGTTTGTAGAAAAGAGGTCAAAATGCAGACTCAGGATATGTTCAGTTCAGTTTAGGTCCATTAAGTTCAGTACGATTCAGTTCAGTTCAGTTCATAATTTTTCAGGTGAATTGAGCGGTAAAAATTGACGAAAAAGAAATTGAAATACTTACTGCCATGAGGCCTTTGATGGTTTGATCCTTATAATAGTCTGGATCAGAATCACGGAGGGACAATAGTACTTCAAGCAAGGTTTTATCCGCAGAGTGGAGGTAAGTATTACTCCGACGAACGGTATCAACAATTTTTTGAAGAAACGCGTCCCTCTTCTGATGAATTGATCTGTATATTTCATCGGCTTTCCGTGCCCCTGGAAGCCATGGAACAAAGTCAATCATGGTCGATATGTTCACTGCTCGATGCATCTCCACAATTATGTCCTTGAATTCCTTCGCTTCTTCTGAGATCACCGCATCTTCTCCATAGTATCTCTTCCCAACAATCATCCTCGTCGTGACATTGTACAAGACCTCGAAGATCATAGTCCTCATCTCAACAGTTGCATTTTCAGAGCAGGCACGACATACACGGCCAACAAATGCTCTAACATCTTCAGCTAAGATGTACGACAGGGACTGCATCCGAGTAGGTGACAGAAGCTCCATAGATGAAATCCTACGAAGATTTCGCCAATGGTCACCGTGGTGAGTCCAAGGCATGGTCGTGTAGTTATAGCCTTCATGTTTCCCTGCAATAAGGTTGGGACGGTTGGCAAAGATGACGTCGTTTCCCTTTGAGAGGCAATCTTGAGCTGCCGAAGCAGTGTTGACTACCAGTACTCTGCGAGAGCAGAGATCAAGAGAGTAAACGGGGCCGTATCTCTTTGATAGATTATAGAGTTGCTCGTGCAACGGCTGCTTTCGTAAGATGAGGTGGATGTGGCCGAGCAGGGGTAAGGTGAAAAGAGGGCCTGGGGGGTAGGCTTTGAGCTTGCGTCGGATATTCGTGCATGTAGTAGTATACACTACTAGAAAACACACATGAATGTAACAAATTATTTGTAAGAGCATGTGCCCTGTTACCTAAAAGTATGTTTTGACCATTTTAATAAACAAATGTAAGAGAGAGCTATTACTTAAACATAATTGTAGACTCAAATACTATTAAACTATAAGCAGTTGACTGGAAAAGTTGGATGTAATTTAGGTAAGATCTTACTCTTACATATACAAAATGATTTCATTATACTAAGAAGAAAAATATTAAATATTAGAGTTAGCTCTTACAATATTAAGTTGTGATAATAAAAATCGGATAAATTAATTGTGAAGTGAGAAGGTAAGAATAAACTGTTACCAAAGAAAGTATGTTGTACACAATTTATATTGCAAATATCTGAAGTAAGAACTTGTTGTTACATTACAAATCATTTATACGATGCCAGTACATCATGCGTATTTAACTTTTTTAATTAAATCATTTATTACCCTTGTAATAGGATGCTCTTACAAAAAAATATGTATGTACAAATCTATTTGAGTTTTTTATAATTTATGTAGCTCAAATAAATCATTAATTAAAATTTATAATTTCCTTAATGATGGCCTATTTCGTCAGGTTGACATTATCTGGTTTTTTTTATTGTTTGAGTTTTGTAATTTGATTAATAAGCGGTCAATGTTTGGTAAAAATAGTTTGATAAGGCGGAAAAAAAATCCTGACTTCACCTCTGTCTTTATATACTCAAAAGAGAACTACTTAAGGTAGTATATATCAAAAATTAAATTTAATTAATTTTCCTATCTTAACTTTAAGAAAACATGAAATGTTAAACTTATTACACACTGATAAGATAAACTATGTACGTACTTTACCGTTCAAACACAACATAAGCACGCGAGTAATATATATCATGTGTAGTATTAAAGCGAAATCATGACATTTGCAACTAAAGTGCATACTCCCTCCGTCCAACTATAAATGATATATTTTGAATTGCTGCAATCAAACTTTCACTACAAAAAAAAGTCCACAAGCGTGACCAACATTTGTGTCATGTTCGTGATTTATGAAGATATGAACTGATTTTTGAAGTAATTGATGGTGAAAAATAAAGCCCAATGGTTGGGTATGATCCAATGCGCAATTTAAGAGGACTGTTGCTTAAGTTTGGACTTTGAATACACATATTTTAAGGCCCAGAAAGCATTCATGCGGGAATTAGAGTATACAAGCTAAAAATTTAGATAAATGTAATCATTCTGAATTTTGGAGAGCTCAACATACATCAAATAGGCGCGCTCAACTTAGTTGCATTGAGTTTTCGGTTATTTCCTTTCATTCTTTCGATTATTTGATTGTTTATTCTAAGACTATGTTGAACTAATTCTTTCATATAGGGCGATGAGTGTTTAATTGAAATTTGATGTTAACTCATGGTCATTCATGGTTGTTGATGGTTATAATTCTATGTTAAATGCTTGTGATCGTCTGACCAACTATTGCATGGTTCGAGAGATGATAATTGAAGTAGCCATGAATTCATTCCATGTAGAAGGATAGCAACATACGTCAGATGAGAAGAAAATCGTTTTGATCTAATGTGGAGATCTAGTTTCGCTTTAGATGTTTAACAATTAAACTAATGACTAATTACATTTCATTCCTTCCAAATTCCAAATTGTCCAGTCACACTCTAGAAGTATCTATACTTTCACAATGTGGTATATCCAAGCTTGTATATTCTAACTATCCTTGTGCATTCATTGTTGAGTCGTAAATAAAACGTTAGCACAAATTAACTGTATCTTGATCATCGATTCACACATAAAGCTCATCTGATGTACCTAATAAGCCCGACCATGCCTCTCTTTAACGAGTGTTAGCCTTCAAGAGAAAGTCTAGCCTATCACTAGAACATGGCCAACCTCTGCTGACCCGACCTAGCTCACATTATAAGTCGACTTATATCATATCTGAAGCTTTCTTCTTATTTATTTACGTTTTTTGCGTTTGTCTTCTCATATACTAACTTGAGATTCACTGATGTTCTTAGAGAATCATAACGTTTTAACTGGAAACTGATACTATTTTAATTAACAAATGTTTTTCTGATTGTAAAATAAATATTAAAAACACTTTAAACCGCTGTTTGTTCTGGAATTAGAACACAAGTATTCTTAGGCTCTGTTCTTTTCAGTTGATGATTTCGTAACTGAACTGAACTGAATGGATCTGAAATGAAGTACAAATTTGAACTAACCAAATCAGAACTGATCTGAACTGAACTAAATGGATCTGAACTTAAATTGAAAAGAACAGAGCCTAAGAATACTGGACCAAGAAAGTGAGTTAACTAGTTTTAAGTTAGCATAATTCGTCACCAAGCAAAAGTTCTTAGCTTTTGTGAAAACACCCCCATCAATTCACTTATATTTTTAAACACTTAAAGTCGACCCCAGTATGCATTGCACAATTGTAAGTCTTTGTTAAAGTCTCATATTCTTCTACTAGAGAGTTCTATTCCATTTTAATGCTTGTTAATGCTTGTTGTTATTTAGAAAACAATATAGGAAAACAAATCTATCTTTTACTTGCTTTCACTAAATGATTTGTAAAGAAGTTCAAATAATTCGGTTCAAGTTGTTAAGCCCTTGAGAGAATCGACCTCGGGAGTATACCTTATCACCTCTACAAGTGATTCGTGCACTTGCGCGTGAATAAAATTCGCACCATCAATTACATAAATGTGATCCTGTTGTGAATGATATTCATATGACATGGATACTTAGTTACGGTATCAACCTGCTACTTTAAAAAGTATCCTCATCGAAATCACTTAAGAGTCTGAACTAACAGTTTCGTAATGGTTTAAGATAGTTTCACTTAGGCTCAGTTCTTTTCAGCTGAGGATTTCAGAACTGAACTGAACTGAATGGATATGAAGTGAAGTACAAATTCGAACTAACCAAATCTGAACTGAATGAATCTTAACTTAAATTGAAAAGAACAGAGCCTTAATTTGAAATAGTTTCAGATAGTTCACTTAGGTTCACACCCACGGGATGAGTAACAGTCCCTACTCAAACGCCTTCCATTATTAAAATAGGAGGGAGTATATAGTCCCTACTCAAACGTTTTCCATTATTAAAAATAGGAGGGAGTATATGGTTTCAAATAGGGTGCAAGTGAATCTACATTTGTGAAAATATTCGGTCAACACGAGTTCAAGTTGACCGTGCTCGATCAAAATTCAACCAAGCATGCTCGTTAGCAACCTTGCGTTGACCAATACTGATCTCGACCTGAGCTTTTACAGAGTTTTTTTGCAAGCGGCTTACGAGCGACTCGGCTCATTAACAACCATTTATACTAATGATCAAGAATTAAAGAAGATGACTCGATCTCTGATACAATGCAATTAAACAAAAAATTTATGCAAAACTTGGCAAATTTGAAGATTCTATAAAATTGTCATAATAGGACAAAAGTTTAGCGTTTTCCACGTAGAAACAATGTTTCGAATTAAAGTCATCAGTTCACCATTATGTACTATGGTTTTTGTACATCAGAGATCATCTACAGAGTTAAAATTACACAATCAATTTTTAGGCACTTTTATGATAACATTATCAAATTCTAAGAACTCTGTTTTGTAAATTTGGTAATATATATTATTATAAAAAAAATTTAGTAAATATATTTCATTTCCCACCAAGAATGAAGAGTTAAAAAAAGAGAGGGAAATTTTTCATTGGGAATAAAAAGAGAGGGAAAGTTATTCCAATTTTCCACCAAAAAAGACAAGAAAAGTAAAAATAAAAGGAAAAAAAGCATAAGGAAGGTTTAACCTAATCTACTCTTTCACTTTTCTCCATCTCCTTCCCCAGCCTCCTTTCACGCCGCCGTCTCCTCTCCTTCTCCAGCCTCCTTCCACGTCGCCGCCATCTCCTCTCCTTCTCCAGCCTCCCGTCCACGCCGCCTCCTCCTCCTCCTTCCACACAACGCCCTCCTTCTCTAGCCTCCTTCCATGCCGCCGCCGTTTCCTCTCCTTCTCCAGGCCCCCGTTCACGCCGCCGCTGATCTCCGCCGCGACTCCCTGCTCCGCCGCTACTGCCTACTCAAGGTAAGAGAATCTGATTTCTTTCTTCTTTGATATTTGATATGCAATTGATTTCTCTCTTCTTTGGTTTCTTATTTGTAATTGATTTTTCTCTTTGTTCAAGTTTACTGATTTGCAATTGATTTCTATCTTTGTTCAAGGTTTACTGATTTGAAATTGATTCCTGCTTATTGTGCTATGCTCAGCGAGGAAACCCTACCAAGGTCCTTGATTTTTTGTGATAATTTGCATTTCACTATAGAATTGGAAGCTCTATGTTCAGACCTATGCGCTCAAATTAGTATACATGTATGATTCTAGTGATACTGAATTTGATACATGAGATTCGTATATGAGCTCTGGATAAGAGCTAAATTAGAGATTCAAATTATGTACTGGATAAGTGTATGACTATATGAGATTAGAGCTTGAATGCTTGATTATTATTATTATTATTATTAGTAAAATATGTATGAGATTAGAGCATTGTATTTATCCATGAGAAGTGTATGAGATTCTTACATACAGTTTACTCTAAATAGTATTATTGCAACTTTGAACTTTGATGATAAAGATGGAAGCATAGATGAAATGTTTGTCCTGATTGTGCAATAATAATGGAATGTTTGTCCTGGTTATTACTTGTGATAGTTTGAGGAATCCTGGTCCAGTTGTTCCTCACTATAGCAGTTGTTCTTCCAATCACCTTGACAGGTTCAGAAAAGACACACTCTGCAATTTTGTATCGGATGCATCACTCAGGTTTGAATGATAAGACTATTGATTTTCAGGCTATTAAAGCTCAAAGTATAGGCGATAGGACTATTGATTTTCAGGCTATTCATGCATTTTAGTGAGAACCTGAATACTAAAGAGCTTGGCAAAATGCCTGTGTCCTGGTCTGCTGACCAGATTTACGAGGAGTTTTAATCAAAACTCAGATCATGTCATACAAACAATTATCATTCTCTGAGCTACTCTGATATGAGATGTATTACAGGATGCTTCAATGAGTGATGACAATCAGGAGACACAAAATCTCCGCAGGCAGCTTAAACAGGTCATAGAGCAAAGAGATGAACTCCAGGTAAAGTATACATAAATGAAAAACTCAGCTTAGTCTGTTCCAATATCCTTGTACTTTTAGACACTCAGTGATTATATCTTCTCTGATATTATACATGTTTCTCAGATGAAGTATATGGAACAAACATCGTTCAATAATAAACTCACACGTGATATATCTGAACTCCAATAAGAGGTGTTACGAATCCGAGAACTAGCTCAAACTCTGCTCACAGCAGTGACAAATTGGCTCGTGATATAATAAACTCTGCTCCAATAATAAATTGTTTGATGAGGAGCATTTAGGATATGGCTCGGATCATAGCAGCCCGCACGATCTGCGTTTCTCGAGTTTAAGTTCAATTTTTCTTCAGAGTTCGCCGACCTATATCTCCTCTGTTGTTAACCTGATTTATATGAATTTTATATCCTAGCGTTGGTATTTTTGTGCAGATCATTTTCAGATTCTGAAGTTTCAAGTTTCATTGAGTTTAGATCTCTGTATTTGACTGATTTTGACCCGGAATAGCTGCTGTCCAGACAGGGAATAGGTTGCTTTCAAGGTGAGTTAGTTTACCTCTCTCTTTCTAGTTACTTGTACATTTCTGTTCCTATTCATACTGATGGACTCCTCTTTTTGCATACTTGAGTTTTCAATTTTGTTTTACTTTATTAGGACAAAAATTGGGTCCGTAAGGCCTTCTCAAACATGTGTTGCTCCATGTCTTTGTGTTGTGAATGTATAGCAGATCAGCATTTTTTTAATACCTTAAAAAGAATTAGTATCTTGTTTTTAACTTATTTTATGATCCAGAAATAAAAGGAAAGTTGTTGCTTAAATATAATTTTTTAAGACCGAGTGCTGTTTTTATAATTTAAGATTTTCTAGTTCAAATTTTGCGTTATCTGCATAGTTTGTATTTATGAAAGACGTAAGATGTACTTTGGTTTGTTATAGTATTGTATTATGATTTGATGTAAAAGATTTATAATAACTATAAAAAAAAAGAACATCACAATTGTGTACTATACTATGGTTATTCCTTGTAAGCTTACTCAGAAAGTGACTATTTATTAGTACCTATGCTGTTAGAGTATCTTGTTTAGTTGTTCAGTTAAACCTCTCTCTTTCATAATGAAATTATCTTATCAGGCCTGGTAACCTTAATGAGATGATGTATATATCTTTCTCCATATCAGGGAACGAAATGCTTTGAGGCGAATCAAAAAAGATATGTTGATTTCCCTGACATATCTCATAAAAATATTGGATTGCGTGTGACATTCTCTTTTTCTAAAACATCGGTGCCGACAAGGAAGTGGGTGACCAGATGACCAAAAAATATTTTTCAGACCATACATGCCTGTAAACTTCTTTTATTTTTTGCACTGCATTTATGTTTGCTCTATTATACAGTAACATTCACTTCTTCCCCAATTGCTTTGTGATTCATGATAATGGATGCAGTCATTTCAAGAGACAAAATCTTGACAGAATTCTTTCGGTTTTAGTTGAATCTATCTGCTTGCAGCACACATAAATTTAAATCTTCTATTTCTTTTTCATTGTAGATACATCTTGAGGAGGGCCCTGGTGATATCCTTGTCTTCTTCACTGGCCAAGAAGAAATAGAATCAATTGAGAGGTTTGTTGAACAAGGCCTCCCTAAACTGCCACAGAGTAAGCAAAAACTTTTGGTCCTTCCAATATTTGCATCTCTTCCATCAGAGAAACAAATGAAAGTTTTCAGGCCTGCGCCACCTGACTATCGAAAGGTTGAACCTCTTTCTTTATTTGATTGTTATTAAAATGAATTGCTTGAGATATTTCTGCATTTAATGATATACTTAGGGTGATCTTCCAAAATCTTTGGATTATTTCGGACCTGTATAATTGTGTGTTCGTGCCTCTCACATACAAGCAGTGGATATATGAGATTGAGTGTATGTGGAAGTTGTTCTCTTTGTCCTGCATAGTGCATAATATACTTTTCATGCAGATGAATTTAATGCCTTTAGCCAATATGATCATAAGTTGATTGTTCTCAAATGATTCAGGTGATATTAGCTACCAACATTGCGGAGACATCGGTGACAGTACCTGGAATCAAGTATGTGATTGACCCCGGCATGGTCAAATTACGCTCTTATGATCCTTCAACAGGAATTGAGGCATTGGTAGTTGTTAACTTCTAAAGCACAAGCACTCCAGAGAAGGTATGGTATTGTAATCATCTTAACTTGTCCATCATAGGAATTAATTTGTTCTGCACGTCTACATTACACATTTGTTTTTATTTTCGTTCTTCTACAAGTTGGATGGCATATTGTGCTTCCTAGTTCCTACTACAAATTTTATGTTTCCAAGTCATGGAGTTTTCACCAAAACGTAAAGCAAATAGCATCTGCAACCTTGGTGTTTTAGAGTAGTATACCATCGATTTCAAATTGTTATAAGGTGCTTGTGAGGAGTGAAGATGGGCTGAGTTTATTAAAACTCAGAAGGAAAAAGCCACATTTTATTCGGTCAAACTTATTTCTTCATGCACTCTTACACAATCTTTTTTTTCCCTTCTTAGTGGGCGTGCTGGCCGTGATGGACCTGGTAAATGTTACCGCCTTTATCCCGAGTATGAATTTGACAAGCTTAAGGATTCCACACTACCAGAAATCAAGAGATGCAACCTCTCAAGTGTAGTTTTGCAGCTTAAAGCTCTAGGGATTGATGATATTATTGGGTTTGATTTCATCGAAGAACCAGAAAGGTAATTTTTACAAGAGTGGTCAATTTTGGTGCATGTTGCTCTGCTAATGTTGCTTCTATCTCAATATTCCATTCACGATCTTATTGTGGAGAAGCAAAACAAAAGCAGAAAATACATCATTAAGAGTATTATGACTTGCAAAAATGGGATGGAAATGTGTTGCTAAAGCTCCAGATTAGTATATCCTAAGATGATGAATAAAAGGCATTACCAAGTACAACCCGGATTAATTGAGTGTTTAATAAATTATTATCTACCATCTTTATGTTGATTATCCAAGCTATTGGTGATTCTAGTTCTCGGGTTTTCCTTCTCCTGTTTATTTGTTTTTCATGGGGCCACCATTGCTACTGATGGCAATGGCATAAACTCCCTTTTGCCAGTTACTTCTAGCTATTAACCACTGATATCTCCAAATGTGCAGGATGACAATCATCAAGTCAATGGAGCTTTTATTCCTGTTAGGTGCTCTTACAGAAGATGGTAAATTGTCCGATCCAGTTGGTCACCAGATGGCCAGGCTACCATTGGATCCTATATATGCAAAAGCTCTCATTCTTGCCAGTGAATTTAGTTGCTTGGAGGAAATGTTAATAATTGTTTCAATGCTCTCAGTCGAGTCGATCTTTTATGCTCCTAGAGAAAAGTTAGAAGAGGTATGTTAAATGTTATGTGCTCACTGATTTATTCTTCTCAATGCAATCTGTCCATATGAATATGATATGCAAAAATCATTTGAAGGTAGGACTGAGCGAGAATTTGTTATCGAGTAATTGATATCTTAGTTTGTTGTCCTGAACCATCTTTGGAATTGAAAGTTTTATTCAGATGGTACATCTAAGAACACTTGTTGGGGCTGTACCTTGCTTGGGCTATCGGCAATGAGCTGATTACGTATACCTTCTCTTTTTATGCAGTCTCGAATTGCGTTCAGAAAGTTTGCAAGTCCTGATGGGGATCATGTGACATTCCTCAATGTGTTTCGTGCTTCCAACGCCGTTTTAGAGAAGAACACTGAAGTCAGCAGTAAGGAAAAAGCTGAAAAGAATCTCAGAAGATGGTGCAAGGATAATTTTATCAATAGCCGTTCCTTAAAGCAAGCTCGAGATATCCACAGGTTTGTTCTGGTATCTGTATTAATTAACAATTCCTGTTCCAACAATCACTCCAACCCCCCACCCACCCTACCTAAAAAGATCATCACATTAGGAAACCAAAATTTTACTTTTTTGTATATCTGACGAGAATCTGATTAACACTCTTTATTATAGCCAAATACGGGGCCATGTTGAGCAAATGGGTCTTCCCATCACTTCATGTGGAGATGACATGATTCCATTCTGTAGATGTCTCGCTGCTTCCTTTTTTGTTAATGCAGCTTTAAAGAACTCCGATGGAACTTACAGGTAATTGTGTAATTTCACTAGCTTCGGTGAAGATGTCAATTTACACAAGACTGATCTATTTACATAAATTTAACATTCATCATATGGCAGGACATTATCAAGCGGTATAGTACGAACAAGTACGAACTCACAAAATTTAGTGGCGATTCACCCTTCATCTGCGTTACTCAGGTCGAAGCCAGAGTGTTTAATATATAACGAACTAGTGCGAACAAATGCGAATTACATTCGCAATTGTACAAGAATAGAATATGTGTGGTTAGCTGAGCTGGCTCCTCAGTATTTTGCCTTGAAGGATTAGTTGTCCTATTCTGGTATGTATCTAAAACAATTTTTTTAAAGTATGCCTTTTATTTTTACCACATTTTTAGAATTCTCTCTATCAGACATAACAGCTTAAATATGAAAGAAAGATTTGAAATTCTGTCCATAATTCTTTAATGACTAGTGATTCTAAGATCCTGGTGTTGTGTGGCTATTTGTTTCCCTGTTGGATCCATGATATATATTCTTGCATTCCTGGACTTCAAATTTCTGTACCTTCTTCAAATTATAAATGTTGGCGATTTTACTATATTAGCTCCATATGTAACTTGCTCAATCTTTTATGGTAACACTGACTTACTGAGGTTCAATTCTCTGCTTTGCAGTCGCTACATTATCTCACTGAGAGTGTACACTAACACAGAGTGGACGGTAGCATCAAACTTCGGCAGCATCTGGTATGCTATAATGGCAATTCATATTGAGGCATTGTTATTCTGGAGCCTATTGTTTCACAACGCTCGTGTCTTATGATACGAAACGTCCAAAATTTTGCGTAAAAGACCAGCGTTCTTACTGTCTTACCCCTTAACTTACCAGATGCGGTTTTGGAGTACAGAAATTTTGTATGCTCCATGTGACTGTATTATAGCATGACAGAGCTAGGGCTGTGCCGCTGTGTTGTTGCAACATCAGTTCAAGTCTAGTTTTGAGTGCTACCATTTAGCAGGATGGCTTGAAAATTAGGATACTTATAATCCTGGGACCTAGTTTAGGAACTAAAGTAAGGACTAAGGACTGTTTATGCCAACCAACATTTGGATGTTTGCTAGATTTACTTGTTTTTTTTTAATTAATATTTTATGTTAATATTATTTGGCATGTACTCCCTCTGTCCAAGGAGAAGTTTTTGGTCATTAAAATAAAGAAAACAAATATTATATTGTAAGTGGAGAAGTTGTAGTACTTTTTAGTGTGTTGTAATTAAATGAGTGTATAAAGATTGAGGACCACATGTCCAAAAAAGGAAATGGGAAACTTTATTGGACTACGAAAAATGAAAGTGATAATCTATTGACTGGACCGAGGAGTAAGTATTATCATCTTGATTAATGACTGGACTTTTCTATATTTGACCCTCATTTGGAGGGTGGCCTTTGTATTTGTGAAAACTGTGACAAGTAATTTCTAGATTTTGCTCCTGGAGGAATCTTTCCTTCATTACAGATACTGTCAGAAAATTCAGTTCATCATTCCTCATTCTATTTGTTCAACGTTTAAATTTCAAAATTCCAGAACTTATTCAGTACAGTATATCTTAATTTGAGTTGTGGTTTTTTCTCCGTCCAGTTCAATTTAATTCAGATGTGTGTAGTACAAATTTATACTTAAATTCAGTTCAGTTTAAGTCCATTCCGTAATGATTAATCTAAATTATTGCATCGCAATCTCACGCTAAATTCGTGGCTGTATTAAGAACCAGCATTTAAACATTTGTTTAAGCATGGATGGAGTATCTTGTTATGTTTCAGGATCATGCACGTTTAAATTTCATCAAAAATTTAGATTAGAAAAACAAAATAATTAATTGACCGAATATATATGGTTTTTGGAATTTAGAGGCCAGGTTAGTACGTCCATAGACTAGATTATTGATTAACAACTTTTAGTAATACAACAAAACCAATTAGGTAAAAGGTCTCCGTTTGTCATTATTCACTAAACTAATTAATTAAACTTCTAAACCTTATGGCACATGACTTAATTGGTGTGCGCATTACTATTTTTTCACTACAAATCCACCTCATGTTATCCAAATGTAACTTCTCAGAACTTTCAAACATTATATTAAACAAAATTAATGATGTATTAGAAATAATTACTCATTGTCACTGGGAAATTTACACAAATCCCCCCTAGTTATACCTAATTACACATGAACTCCCAAAGGTTGAAGGAACACCTCCGTCATTGGTCGAGGCGTTGAGCTATAGCTCCGCCATTGGTGAATTTCTCTGTTTCCCCAGTGTTAGAGCTTTGTAGCTCCTCCCGATCGTCGAGGTTTTTGATTAAACTGCGGTATGAGTGCAACTCAACTACCAATATTGTCAAGGCTAGTAACTTTATAATTGTCACTAAAGTGTATCTGAAGAATATAACAGTGAGATTGAAGGTAAGAAAATGCTAACAGTTGGGGCTAGGCCAGCCACGTTTAATTCGGCTGAATATTTCTGAAATGAATTGAAATTGTTAAATTATAAATTTCAATTGAGCAGACCTTAACTAAGTTCAAAGTGACAGTGTCGTCTGTAAGAGTTTGATAATATTGGATCATGTGTGATTAGGTATGAACTCTAGGGTGTTTGTACAAATCTCCCCATCATTAATACAACATGTACTATTCAACTCCCATATGGTCTAATTGAGTGTCCTTTCCAAGTTTTAAAAGTCCACATAATATTAATTTTATTATAAAATTATATATGTTACTCACATCACATACTACTCAAAAATCAAAATTCATCCATATATAACCCAAAAAGAAGACCAAAACACATAACAAATCTTCTAAGTTCTAACTTACAGAAACTATCAAAAATGGGGAACTCACTTGCATGTTTCTCTCCAGTACCTCATCAGAAGATCCAAAACAAACCATCCAGGCCATCATCATCACCATCACCATACTCATGGTTCACTCCATCTTCCAACAGAAGTTCAAGAAAACAACAGACGACTCCATCGGCCTCTCCAGCTCCGAATATGGAAGTTTTAGACGAATCGTACATTAAACAACAGGCACAGATTGCAGCCATGCTGTATCAACACCACATGCAGAATAACACTGATGTTCTTCATCAGCTGGACCGGTCGGTATCCACCAAGAACCCTCCTAAACCTAAGTATTTGCCCAGGAAATCGCGGTCTGTTTCCGGTTCCAATCCTCTCTCTGTGCAGCTGTCTAAACAGGTTGGTTTCAGAATTTGAATTTCACTTGGTTTGTTTTGCTTTTTATTAGCTATCTAGAGAGGTTGTTTATTTTCTTCAGAATTGAATGTTTCAAGTTTTATTCAAGTTCTAAACAAGAGTACTAGGCAATGTATGGAAGAATATGAGTGTCAGATTGATTATAGATATGCTTTAACATGTTTATACATACTTTTTTTTTAGAAGCGGTAAAGCGAACATTCACCCTTAAATGATTCGAATTTCTATTGATTGGAGGGATGATCTGCGTTCCGTTTTCTATATCCATCCATACTTATTTATCTATCTCCATATATACTCTATAGCTTAAGACTTTTCAAGGCTTTTCTTTTTTAAAATTCAAAACCATGATATTTCCATTCTAAATTAGATCAAGGAAGTAGAATTTTATTTATCATTATTCTGACTTTTGAGCTTTGAGAAAATAAAATCTAGCATCTTAACATTAATTTTAAGTAGTCAAGTCTTTTAATGGTTGATATAGACTAGACTAGTTTGGCGGACCTGGAATTAGCCAACAAATATGACTTTTAGCCATACAAAAGAATTCCATTTTGTCTTTTTATTATTTATTTACCCCATATGATCATAGGAAGATAACCAACGGAGTGTGTAACACTCTATTAAGGAGTTGAATTAAGCTCTTAACGTACTGCAACAGTAATATTTGTGTTTGTCATTGAATTTAGGTTAAGTCAATTCATTCTATTTTACATACTAAAATTTCGGTTACTATTCCTGAGTTAATAAATCTCGATAACCTAAACCATAACCAAGTGTCAATCAGTCTATAATACTCTGGTCAATTTAACTTAACTTCAGTTGTGTTCAGTTTAGTTCAGGTTCATTCAATTCAGTTTAGTACAGACTTACGTATGTTTAGTTCATTTCAAGTTAGGTCCATTCAGTTCGATTCAAGTTAAGTCCATTAAGTACAGTTCAATTTAGATTACAGTTCAATTTAGAGATTGTAAAACGAATTGATTATAACATAAGTCACATAAGTCACAACACCAATCAATAATCCATAGTATTTTAATATATTAAAAATAAAAAAACCCACAAATTATAAAATTATATCTAACCTCTACCAAATCATTTAACAATTTTCCTTATTCAATTGTAATGTACAGGATTTAGGGAAAACTGAAGGGGAAGAGAAGAAGGGGCATTTTGTGCTTGTGCATGGGGGAGGATTTGGTGCATGGTGTTGGTACAAGATGATAGCACTCTTGAAAGAAGCCAATTGCCAAGTTGATGCCATAGACCTCTCTGGCTCTGGTCTCAATTTCTGTGACATAAACACCATTGCAAGTGTACAGCAGTACTCCAAGCCTCTTACCGATTTCCTCGAAAACCTACCTCACGATCAAAAGGTATGCGCCTGTTAAGCAATACGAAATCACATTCCAGATCCTTCATACTACGTACTCTGGGGTTGTACTCATAGGATTCGAACTTGGTAATGCAGGTGATACTGGTGGGGCATGATCTAGGTGGAGCTTGTGTCTCTTATGCCATGGAAATGCATCCAACCAAGATCTCTAAAGCTGTCTATGTTGCTGCAACTATGTTGTCTGATGGCCAGAGTGCTCTTGATATCTTCTCCCAACAGGTTTGCTTCAATGACCTAAACGTACGTGCTCAGAAATTCCTGTACGCGAATGGCAAAAACCGCCCTCCAACTGCGATTGGGTTTGACAAATCGCTGGTCCAGGACTTGTTATTCAGCAAAACACCTTCAAAGGTATAGGTGTTATCTATCATTCAGGTTTCAGAACATTCATTTTGATGAAAGTCTTGTAGCTTATGATGATAATGTTTGGACCTGCAGGACATTGCACTGGCATCAGTGTCAATGGGGCTTACACCATTTGCAGCAGTAGCAGAGAAGCTTTCACTCTCAGCACCCAAATACGGCTCAGTGCCAAGATTTTATATCAAAACAGACGATTATGATTCCGCCATGCCCCTTCAGCTTCAAGAGGCTATGATACAATCGAATCCACCGGAGGAAGTCTTTGAGCTCAAAGGCTCTGATCATTCACCTTTTTTCTCCAAGCCTCAGGCATTGCTCCGGTTTCTGCTACAGATATCAAGCTCCACTACACCACATGATTCGACTGGTTAAATATCTATAGTCGAATCTTGTGTAAATGAATATCAAGAATGTAAATCATGTACTGTAGTTTCTGTCAAGTATATAAATCACCTATTTCTTCATTGTAAAATGGATCACTACTGTGGGACTCCATCTGTAGGCCAGGACAAGTCGGTGTAGCCGTTCACTCGTTCAGGGGTTGGAGAAAGATTATGTGAAATCTTATACCAGCTTTGTGTTATTTGGTGCATTCGGAACGAGAAAAAAAACTAGTGTATGTTTCGAGGATGTTTCTAGCCCGGATTGGAAGTAATGAGAATCTTTTCGAGTTGTTACTTTGATGTTTCAATGGGCAGCAATTACCCCTTTGCCTGATAACACTAATCTATGATGTTTACCATTGCTCCCAGATCAAGCTGTTAACCAACACAGCGCTATTAATCTGTTTCAATCTAATCTACCTATCGAACAATTTCCCAACTGTACACCTCGGCAGAAATTTACATGTCCTGCTAAGAGTGAGATTCTACGAAAGTTTACTCTTCACTCCAGGCCAGCCGTGTCAATGTGCTTAACACTGAAGGCTCAAGGGAGGAAAGATTCAAGTATATGCAACATGACATGCTAATCCAAGTTTACACAGAATATCCCTTCCGGGCTTAAGATATCCATGCTCCATTCCAAGTTAATCTAATAACTTCGCAATAGTAAAATTAGTAATCATTCAGAACACCTAGCAAGCAAAGTTTAATTCTGAAGTTTCTGACAGAATCCACAAAGAAACATAGTGAAGGTCACCAAAGACAGGTTTTACAAGTATCAAGGTAAGGAAATTGATAAACCACCAGAATAATAAATATATATAGCTACCGGATCGGATCTTTGCAGATCAAACAATATCCCTACAGCTGATCTAACTGCAACAGCCTCTCCCTTCATGCTACATGGGCTCCTAGTATATCTTTCTCGAAACCTGATTAACACTATTAAAATATCAGCTCACAAACTTCAAAGAAAGTGAAACAAGAAAACTCGAAATTGAAAGATGCATAAACCAATGCACAATTAGAATGTTAGTCAGCTTTGATTATGGGTTTCAACATCTAGTCAACCAGCTGTTCGCCATGCTTTTTCTTTTTCCTTCAGACGACTAGACGAGTGAAAGCTCAGACTATCTAGGGATAACACCATTGAAACTAGATTGATACTCAATTCGAAGTTCTACATCTGGTAAGATCAACATAAACATGCACAAGAAAAATGCACCCTGATAAACTTATACTTGCAACCCCACAAAGTTTTAACAAAGAGTGTTGGTGAGGACATACCTCAGAAACATTTGCGATGGACAATGGACGGTCCAGTTTCATCATATTCCGCTTTTGTCACATGTTGATTCTGAGGAAACACAACCTTCGCCAGAATTGCCCCTCCTATCCAAGCCGAATACTTTGACAAGTCGTCTGGCATGTATTCTGGAGGCTTCACCAAGCAGGGACGAATAGCCTGGGGGAAAAAGCTAGCTTCTTTATGAAACCTATCTTCAAAACCAGTCATGGAAACAGTTCCACCACAAAGGACGGTATTCTCTAGCAGCTGGCGGTGATTCTCAGATGACACAGTTGAGATACAGGAGACGAGCTGTTCAACAATTCCATGTGCCTCTAAACCTAATATTGATGGCTGAAATAAAGACTCTCCAACGGTGTAGCGCTCTTTCCCTATTCTTATCACCTGTCCATCAGGAAGAGTGTGTTCCTCCTCAGTGCATGAAACTTTGAACTTATCATAAGAAGCCACATCCTCAGCACAGCAAGAATACTTCTCCTTCAGTTTTTCAATGTCAGATAATTTCAAGTTGACATTAGGATTGGAATTACCAAGTTCTTTAGCAAATAAGCTTGTCAGGTCCAAACCCCCAATCTCAAACCTTCTGGAAGATATGTGTTGAACAGCACCTTCAATTACCGAAGCAATATCAATCTTTCCATGACCAATATCAACAGTGCAGCCAGAGATTCTCCCTACAGCATACAGCGACAGCACAGCTTGCTCAGATGCATAAAACCCCGAGACATTAAATTTCTCAAACATCAGTTGCACCAGCTGCTCCCGGACAGTCTTGGGACTGGCAAGCGGATCCGTAAACAAAATCTGGCCTTCATTGCCCATCTCCCAGCCTAAGTTATTATACAACACATAGCTCAAAAGATCCTCCATAGCATCCCAATCCTTGATAAACCCTCTGACAACCGGATCAACAATCTTGTCCTCAAACAGAGTAGGATCTGTCACCAACTCATCTGCAGGCACCTGCAGCGTCCTCGTCGGAATGACCATGGTAGGAGGCTGGTCAGGAACCGAAAACCCAGCCTTGAGCAACTTGGTGCCCGCATCCAAAACCACCGGCTCCATTTCTAAAACTCAGCAAAATAACAACTTTCCCCAATCAAGCAAATGAAAATGCCCTAATTTAACTGCTAATCGACAAGGTCTTCTGGAGTAATTCTAATTTACAAAATCCTCCACCACTCAATCAAAGTCCGGCGAAAAAGTGAACAGCCCCCTTAGAATTCTGGTATATGCAGATAAAGCAGTGAATAAGGGAATTAGAAACAAAAGATAACAGCAGGAAAGAAGCCAATTTGACAACATTCGAGTCTTGTAACCTAACTAACACTGGAATTAGCGATAACAGCAGGGAAACATATATCGTGTGGCAAAATTAACATAGCAGAAAGAAGAAAGAATTTACCTTTTACTGCAAGGTTTACAGATGAGCTGCCACGGATCTTGAGTTCACGGCGGTGCTGAGCGGAGGCGAGTGTGGAGGAGGACCAGTGAGCTAGTCAAATAATAAAGGACTGAGAGCATTCACATCACATCAGTTTAATTATAAAATATCAACTAAAAATTCCCCTAACCATCTTCATATAAAATTTTACGCACGTATTCAATAATAAAATAAAATCAGATTCCCTATTTTATATATAAAATTCAAAAATAATAAACCGATTTAAAAAAAGTGTACTGGAAATATTTTAGAGGATTCTTAAATTTGGGCATGTGAAAAGAATTCCAGAAATTTTGCGGGCCCATCAAATTTAGGGAATCTGCTGCGTTACATTTTTTCACTTTTTCACGACTTTTTACCAATATTTAAGCACAAAAGTCATTTTAGGTGAATTGATGTGAATGCTCTAAGTAAGGCAAAGAGGAAATCTTTCCTTTTTCTTTTTCTTTTTTTTTAATATATTTTTATTATTTATTTATTTTATTTTTAGTTTTTTAATTTCCAATGGTGACACCCATTTTTTGCTATTGCGGACGCGACAGCGTTTGACGACCAAAAACAGCCTCAATAGTTAATTTGATGACACCCATTTTTTAATATATTTTTTCGATTTTTTTAAAAAAAATTATGATAGTATTAATCATAGAGTATTACAATGTGTCGCAAAACACCTCAAATAATCATTGAAATTCAATTTTATTTAAATAACGATTAACCGAGATAAATAAGGGTGTTTTTTAAGTGTGCCAGTAGAGCTGTTACGTGAGCCGAGCCTTACCGAGGGCTCGGCTCGGCTCGGCTCGTTAATTAAGGCT
Source organism: Plantago coronopus (assembly GCA_036897195.1). Taxonomy (NCBI): domain Eukaryota; kingdom Viridiplantae; phylum Streptophyta; class Magnoliopsida; order Lamiales; family Plantaginaceae; genus Plantago; species Plantago coronopus. The sequence goes on from JAYMSL010000846.1 coordinate 20,081, forward strand.
CGAGCTCGGCTCACTCGATAAGGTAAACGAGCCGAGCTCGAGCCTTATTTTATGCTCAATAGTTTAACGAGCCGAGCTCGGCTCGGCTCGATAAAGCTCGGTAAGCCATATTATATTGAAAAAGATCGTTAAGGCTCGGAAAAAGCTCGTTAAAGCTCATTAAATTCCGAGCTCGAGCTCGTTAAAATATACTCGAGCTCGAGCCCAATTTATTGCTCGGTTTTGTT
>JAYMSL010000847.1:0-20301 GCA_036897195.1 Plantago coronopus
TAAATAGGGAGAATTGAGCTGCCTGTAGCTCAATTCGATTCTGATGAAATTTGTAACACATTTCTGAGTTTTCTATACGATCCAAAGCGTGATTTTGGTGAGTATTGTTCTATCTCTGTTGCGATTCCTCGTGATAGGATTCCCAATCGTAACAGTACCGCATGAATCTTTTCGAGATAATATATAGAAAAACTTGGAGTCAAATGAGCTAGTACAATTTTGTTTGTTTTCTGTTTTTTATTTCCAAAAATAACAAGGATGGCTTCATGTTTATTACTGGCAGCTATAGTGGCAATGGCTATAATTTTTGTAGTAGTATTGGAGAAGAACCTAACCATAATTTTGGCAATTAGTAATAATTTAGTTCACAATAACGGTAATAATTTGGGTGGTGTTATATTCAGTTTATGTTCATTCAGTTTAGTTTAGATGTGTGTAGTTGAAATTTATACTTCAATTCAGTCCAGTTCAGAAATATTCAAGTGAATTGAATAGAACCTAAATTAACACTTAACCCCTGCTCCGCTGATCTATGGTCCTAAAGTGTAAGTATATAGGTACATATACGCAGAGAGTTCATAAAAACAAAACACTACTTAGATTCTAACTGATTTATCTGAAAATTTCCTTTTTAGCCTTGTTGAGTGCCCGTCTCAGCATGCTTGTTAGTCATATTTTTAAATGGGTCGCAACTTTACCATTATTCAGTGGGGAATCTCCATAACACCTAGACTATGTCTTAAGACCATGAATCTGCTCTCTTGAAGTGGTTTGGTGTAGATGTCAGCAAGCTGATCTTCAGTATCAATCTTCAGCAATTCAATATCTCCTTTTCAACATGGCCTCTTATGCAGTGGTGTCTGACATATTTGTGCTTAGTCCTAGCATTAAACTTAGGATTTAGTGTCATTGGTATAGCACTTGTGTTGTCACAAAATATTGGTGTTTTCACCTCATTTATCTCATAATCTTTTAACTGATGTTGTATCCATAATATCTAGGAAGCACAACATCCAACAACTATATATTCAGCCTCAGTGGTAGAAGTTGCTATTGAGTTTTGTTTCTTGCTGAACCATGAAATAAGTCTAGCACCTAAGAATTGACAAGTCTCTGAAGTACTTTTCCTATCTAACATAGAACCAGCATATATAGTCAGCATCAGAGTAGCCAACTAAACTCAAGCCACTATCTTTTGGATACCATAATCCACCTTCTGTTGTTCCCTTCACGTATCTTAGAATCTTCAGTGCAATGTTATAGTGTGACAACCTAGGATCAGATTGGAATCTTGCACACATACCAACTGCAAACTGATTGTCTGGTTTACTTGCAGTGAGATACAACAGTGACCCTATCAATCTCCTATATTTGTGTTCTTTAACACTTTTATCATATGAGGAGCAGGTCATTTTGGTTCCAATGCTCATGGGTATCTTAGCACACTTTTTTTCGTGGACTTTACATTGAACTTTTTGAAAATATCTCTTGCATACTTTGTTTGACTAATGAATATTTCATCCTTGAGTTGCTTGACTTGCACAAGGTTACTGAGAGTACTTATGTTTTTCTAAGAAATCTGTCATTTGGTAGCTCTATATGATTTATGTGAAAATCCTTATTGAAATAGTAACATAATTTCAGGAGTCTTACTAAGAAGACAATTTTAGGTATGAAATTGGCTCGCTGAAAAGTGATGCTGAGAACTGCCTAGAATAAGCTTGCTGAGAATGGTCTCTGACAGATATCCTGTGAAGGTTTCTGAAAGATGATTGTTTCAGAAAGCGCTGGTTCACTGAAAGGTGATACTCTATATAGCTCTCTTGGAAACGGCTTACTGAAAGTATTTTCTCCCAACTATTATAAATAGATGCCTTCATTCACATATTTCAACACACCACAAGAAGAGCAAGAGCAAGAGCTAGCTAGGAATTATCTCTTCCCACAAGCTTTGGAAGCATTAAGGAAATTTTCAAGAGTTTGCCAAGGAGTTTATCAATGAGCTGGGGGAATTCGACGTCTGATCCACGGAAAAGTCTGCGCGCCTTTGGAGAAACGTTATTGGGAGGTCAACCACGACAAGGAAGATCAAAATCAAATCCGCAAAGAAGTTCTGGCCAAAGTTCCTGGAGTTCTTCGTCAAGTTCAAGTCAAGATCGTCATTTAATTCAAGATTAAGCTGGAAATCCCTTGAAGAAACGTTATTTGGGGATCGACCACCACAAAAGAAGATCAAAGTCCAAATCCACGTAGAATAACTCTTGGTGGAATTCGACATTTGATCCAAGGAGAAGTAGGTACACTCTTGTGGAAACGTTATTGGAGAAGCAAACCTCACCAAAGAAGATCAAAGTCCAGCAGTCCTGGAGGAATCTAGCGCCAACTTGTTGGAGATCTTCATCACAAGTTCAAGTGACGGCCCTCACGACAAATTCAAGAGCAAATCTTTGTGACCCTTGAAGACACACGACCCTTCAGCGAAGTTCTCCAACAAGATCACCATCGTTCTTTACAAGGATCAAGTAAAGCTCGACGTTTAATTCGGGATCAAGCGCAAGCCTCGCATTAGCGTCATCAAGTCAAATCGCCGCCAACTCGAGATCAAGCAGCAAACACCCATCGAATTGACGCTCTCAAGTCAAGCTCACCATCAAATTCAAGATCAAGCACGAACTCCCTTGGAGAAGGAGATACTTAAATCCACGATGTTGACAAATGTTCATCACCAACTTCGTCAAATCAAATCGTCGATTCAAGAACAAGATGCGAAGGAATTGAGTTAACAAATCAAAACTCCCAAGTCAAACAACGGGAAGACCAAAACATTTAAGCCGCTCAACTTCTCAAAAGTCCAAGACGAATATTTCTTTAAGAGTCGAATCAGAAGATTTATAGAAATTGTACTCTTAAATTTATTCAAAATTAATAAAATTATATTTGTGTAATTGTTTTACCTACATTTTATTATATACGCATTTTATTAGCTAACGGGACACTGAATATTTGTTTACTATGATGGATTTTAAGCGAAACCGTTGATAACACAATTCACTTAAATTTTCACTACGGATAATTACACTAATATTTTGGGGTAGAATTACACTTAACGATGTGACATGAAGGGTAGAGAAATATATTCATTTTATTAATTGCCATCAATTTAAGGTTAGTATTTTAACTTTTCCCATTAAATTCACCATTATATATGTTCAGTCAAGACGTTCTTCAATTAATTACTAATTAATTAATGTCAAGTTAAACTGAAACTTCTAACAAAGAATTAAATTAAGCAACATAACATCTCAGCCAGTATCAAGTTTCACATTGTTTGATCATCATAATCCTATATAAACCACATGCAATTCCTTGAGTAATAAAACCACCCTGTACCTAAAATTCATCCAAATAAACAACCATGTGTCATTTTATCAACACATTTCTCATCCTTGTGTTAACATATCTCATTACCAGTGTCAGTTCCCTCGACAAAGGAGTTGAGGAAGTGAAAATTGTGAGGCAAGACGCGTCGAAAGCAGCGAACTCGCCTCAAAGTAACAATATCGGTAATCGTAGTAGTGGTGTCTCGAACTCTCGGCTCTTTCTATACGAATGGAGTAATGATAATACCAGAGCTTAAATTTGGGACTGTCGTAGCAAAATTTATAACTGGATCCTATAACTTACAAAATGAATTATACAAAAGCTTGGCCGGGCCGGGGAGTCTATATTGTTAACCGGGCATTTTCTTTTCATCTCAATGCAGGGAATCATAGAAGCCCTCCAGGTGGTGGTACTCCCAAGAGAGATGATGGCCTATTAGTATCATGGAATGCATCTAATTCAAAAGCAGATTTCATTGTTGCTCAAGATGGTTCTGGGAATTATACGACTATAAACGATGCTGTGGTAGCACTTTCGGAACTCAGCAAAAATCGACATAAAAGAGTTGTGGTATATGTTAAATCCGGAAAATATGTTGAAAACGTAGAGATCCGGAAAGGTTTGAATGATATCATGTTTGTAGGTGACGGCATTGACGAAACTGTCATTAGCGGAAGTCTATATTTTAAAAATGGAACACATACCTTCAAAACCGCCACGTTTGGTAACTCGATCCTTAACCAGAATTGTATGTTAGGTTTTAGCATATACTCCTTCAGTCCAGTCAATAACTCCTCACTTGCTTCTTATGCAGCTGCATGTGGTGACGGATTTTGGGCACGAGATATTACTTTTGAGAATACAGCAGGACCTCAGAAGCATCAAGCAGTGGCATTGAGAGTGCGCTCAGACATGTCTGTCTTTTACCGATGCAGCTTCAAGGGGTACCAGGACACTCTCTTTGTCCAATATCAACGTCAATTTTACCGTGATTGCGAAATATATGGTACAGTAGACTTCATTTTTGGCGATGCTGCGGTAGTGTTCGATAACTGTGATATCTTCACGCTAAAACCGATGCATGAACAAAAAATCACAATAACCGCACAGGGGAGGAAGAACGCAACCACGAATACAGGAATTTCCATAATCAATTCTCGAGTAAAACCGACAGATGAACTAGCCCGTGCGAAGGAGGAATTCAAGATATATCTAGGAAGACCTTGGAAGATGTATTCTAGGACCGTGTTTATTCAAACATATTTAGATGCGATGGTAGATAAAGCTGGGTGGTGTGCATGGAACGGCAGTTTCGCCCTTTCGACTTTGTATTATGCAGAGTATGGAAATAACGGGACTGGTGCATCGACCGAGAACAGAGTGAAGTGGCCGGGATATCATGTGTTGACTGACCTTTCAGAGGCAAATGAGTTTTCTGTTCAAAAATTTATTGGTGGAGATGCCTGGATTCCAGCCAGCGGTGTACCGTTCTCGAGCCTTGTGTGAGGGAGGGTGAAGAACGGTTTCAGCTGGCTTTAAGCACTAAGCACTTGTCATCTGCCCCTGAGTCCGAATAACATGACAAACGATATATGAACTGATGCAATACATATCCCATCCCAAGCTACCATGTGTAATTTTCATAACAACAGCATAGTACATACTTTAACATCATCTATAAACACAGATTACTAAGTAGAAACCTATTCAATTTTAAAATACACAAACCTATTTAGGTGTACGCGTAATAATATGAACCATGAACATGCGGGATGCTGCTTATACGGTAGGGTCCTTTCCGAACCTCATCAGAGCATGAGTCGCAAACATAGAGACCCTTCGTACAGATTCAGTGAGTCGCCCAAAAAGTGGTGTTTTAACGGTCTCTCTATTCCACAATGGTTTCTTGTCCCACCTGTTTTCACAACATACCTCAGCATCACAATATTGTATACTAAAAAGACAGCGGCGATATGCTAACTGATTCATTTGCACCAAGTTCCCTGTTTAGGCAGCTAAAGTATTTCTTCAGAGCTGAGCTAGTGGCATATTAGACATTCATGATTCATAATACAGTCAATTCACGTAATTATCTACGAAATTGTTCACAAAACATGCTTGATGGTGAATGAAGTCTTGTGTTTCGGAGTTCAAATGTAGTGTAACCTTTCAGAGGATGATGGTGTGCAAAATTTTGAGTTTTGAATATAGAAAAGATTGTTATGCTTATGTAAGGTGATAAATCGTAATTATACACACTGAACCTTTACACAGAGTAGTGCAGGAAGTAAACTGCTCAAGTAGTAGAATAACAACAGGTTTTAATTCAAATAGTTTCAAGTGACATACCAGTCTTCATGACGAACTACCTTGCCGTCCTCCACATACAGCCGGATGAGCGATATCATATCAATGTCTTTCCCCAAGAACTTGTAATACTGTTTGTTGTCAATCAATATCTGGATTTCAACAATCCCAGAAAAGCACATACATGAATAAAGCAGAACAGAAATGTGAAATTAAATGCCGTAATCCGTATTATTCAAAACAGAATAAGTAAATAACATATCAAACATATTTTACCTCCGTCTTTTCGGGTGAAATTATGTTTTCTTTAACAGTGTAGTCCACGATTCTTGATTCGCTAAAGACCTTGGGCATCGAATAGAATGCTGATTTGATCTGCTTTACCCTGCAATTAACAGAAAGCATCAATAAGAAGGATTGCAAGCAACGATCTAAAAGGCCACTTCATATAAAGTGAAAATGAGAAATCTTGTAGTGCTGCTCTCTCGATATCGAGTAATAGGTAAACTCCAACTGTAGGAAAGACTTGTTAAAACAAATCAATCGTGAAGAAAGGCTAACAGAAAAACACTATCTTCAGGTTACATGAACGACTCAAATGTTGGCTGAACCACATGTTCAACGAATTGAAGATTTAAGTTCGACTAATAGATCCAAATGTATGAAATCCAATGGTTGCATAATGAGAAGACAGTTATCAGTAGTTTGATCTGTATAGTTATCTACGAAGGGGGAAAAAAAATACTATGACAGAGTGTTAAGTCCGTCAATATCAAGTGGTGAAAGTATACCCATGTGCACACATAAGAGGATCTTCAAAGCTTGCATCTGGAGCATAGATGTCAAAATCTTGAGGAGTCGCACGAGATGCATAACTGAAACCAGTGACAGAAAACCCGTGAACACCAGAATGTATAACTGACGTATGAACAGCTCGAAATGAACTCAGAATCTTTGTCGTTAGAATAAGAAAAACATACATCCCCACAAACGGTAACATAAAGTAGAATCGAGTCCATGTTATCTGTTTAAATTCCATTGATCTTGTATTTTGGGTAGCTACTAAAGAATCTGAACATACAATAGCATAAGTGCTAGTACTGCACAAACACTGAGTGATAAAATCACTGTTCCCTAAAATAGAAACATCCGATTTCAATTTATTTTTTACTTATATAAAGGTGCATAGGTTCAATCATCAATACTCGAAATGATCCTAAACTCCTCATCATAGTCAGTCATATTCCTCTATGAAATGATGCAGAAAGGATACGTGTATGTCCTAACGGGATCAAAAAATCAGTCTGTATTTCTTTAATTAGCTTGTAAATCATCCTTTCAAGTATAATTGTTCAATACACACAATAATCTCAATACACACAATAATCTCAATACACTCGTTCACCGGGAATTTTCCGATACTAGAATCACAGGAAAACCATGGCATGTCAATGCTACTCCGTCTCGCTAAAATTCATTCAGTTAGCATATTTAAGCGTCCCACAAAACTACATACGTGGAAACTACACACATTTTACCCCAATTTTTCCAAAATTTTCAACACTTGTTCATCTTTTTATAACACTTTTACATATCTATCTAAAACACTGCGTCCACGTCCAAAAGGTCTGAAGTTTGGGTTTGGCGGGGAGTAGTGTAAAAATTAAAGCATGAAAGAGTAGTGTAAATTAAGGGACACAGAAACTGACAGGTTGAGAATGTGAGGGAGTAGGCCCTCTACTAGTTTCGAGCGGCTGCGATCATCATCACAAGCTTCCTTGCTATACGTTTCCCTCAATTGTTCCTTGAGTCCCTGTTCAGCATCTTCATCCACATCAAGAACAAGTCATGTATTGCTACTAAAAGTTACAATAATTGAAGGAAATGAAATCAGTAACATTAACAAGAAAAATTATACCTGGGGAGTGTTTCTCCATGATTGAATGAGTAAGGATGAGAAGGGTTGTTTGATTGTTGTGGATTTGGCAGCTGAATCAAGAAGGGGCAAAATGAGTAGTCTAGCTCTATATAAATTTGGCATTTTGACAAAACTGTTTTTCCATTAGGATCCTGAGGCTTATATTCATTCATTGACTCACTAATTTGGGACTACGTGGCTAGGTTTTGGCCATTTGCTTTGTCAAGAATGGGAAACCTAAATTAGTAAAGGGATTTACACGTCCTCTTGAGGATGGATTTCTGAACTTTCAATGTTAGGAGCGAGGGAGGTTGATTAGGGTGGATACAAATTTGAACTAATCAAATCTGAAATGGATCTGAACTTAAGTTGAAAAGAATAATACCTTATGTTTACATATATATTTATTTCATATATAGTTTGTATTGAAGACAAAGTTCCATACCAGATGAATGACGCGTGTAAGAACTAGATGATGTCACGTGTACAAGACCCTCGCGTAAGATGTGGCAGTGGAATTAATATGTTCACTTTTGTGATGATTTTGGAGGAACATATCACTTGGTCGACAAACAGAGTTGGGTGGTAGTGCGGTATGCTGGCATCGTGCTCGACCTCAGGCTAATTGGCCAGTTCGTTAAGACCTGACGCTTTGTCCGTATATACACAACTAGAGTACAATAGGGAATACATATCCGCTCATCATATTATGTGTCTAAGATCACAAGTAATAACTCAACAGTATTCTACACAACATGTACTGGACCAAGTGGCATTTTATTATGCAGTCAACGATTTAGAGAGCGCGTCTTGAAGCCTGTCGCAGTCTACAAAGTATGCGAAACCATAAGCCATGTTTTTCAGAGTGGCCTCGTGCAGTTCCAGTGACGAAGTAGCTGTAGCATCTGTAGAGAAGAAAACTCTGAAGCCTCTAATAAATGCTTCTCTGGCAGTAGTTTCGCAGCAGAGGTTGGTCATGACTCCTGCGATTATGACCTCTTTCACTCCCATGTCCACCAGCTTTTCCTCTAGACCAGTACCTGCAATGAATCGACAGATGTTGCTTAGCTCAGGTGAAACAGAATTATAATTAGTGAATAAAAATGCTTTCAATTTCCCCTTCTAGTTTTGAAGCAAAAGTTAAGAAAAGCTAGTTCTGGGATGGAAAATGTGTGTTCGGTGTGCCTAAAAGCTAAAAAGTATGCCTAAGAATGCTCTCAGAATGTGCTTGATTTTAGAGAATTAGGGCCTGCTTCTACTCATCGAAACACAGGTGAAAAAACACGAAAGTAGAATAACAGACTGCACACTTCATAAGTAAACATAGTATTGTTACACAAACAAGCAAGACCAGTTCATAAGCAGAGTTCTAAACTTACACGTCGACATCCACCAAACTATACTCCAAACAATGGATTTGAGACATTAACATCAAGAGGCACCACAAGTACTCAATCACAGCAGATTCTTGACTTTTCTATATTTGTCTTATAAAAGACATCATGCATCAGAATCATATAGAGGGGTACAGGGCACTTCTAACGACTCCTGAGAGTGCATTATATAGAAACTTCAGAAATAAGTAAGGAAGTGATGCACTGGGCTATATTCAAGAACAATTATAGCTCTAACCATCTCCTTAACTGCAAAATGGATAGTCAAGGAAAAAGCTTCCCCAGCTTATATTCTATGAAAAGTATAGTAAAAATAATCTTTGTGCAAAACTGCAAAATGGCATATATAGTCAAGGAAAAGTTCATAGTACATTAGTTCCCATATCCCAACTCACCTTACTACTAACTATCTTATAATGTTCTTCTTGACATTGCGAAGGTGAGTTCAGCGGCATAACTCAGATGTTTAGAGTTTCAGATGTTACGTTATAAATTTATAATGGTATACTTGCAGTGTCCATTTCACACGAGTCTTACACTCTTGTTTAGTGATCAAACAATGACAAGAACAATCTAGATGATCTGTGTTATTCAATCTACCACACACACTAACAAGGAAGAAAACAAAGAAGACAGAGAGCTTAAACGATACAATTGCTTAGAGAGTTCAAGCATTACTGATGAGTATAGTAATGTCCGGTTGGCCAGAGCATCCCGTACTACGGGTGCCAAATGCATAGGCCTGACCAAAAAGTAGTCCTACTTCACGAATCATGACGATTTTGACACTTGGCCACCAAGTGCGCAAGCTCAGCAGCCGACCCTAACAATGGACACTGTTACAAACCGACATGATCATGGATTTAACAAACCATGTTCGCCTCATCACCAGGTATAAATAGATGAAATTGTTCCGAAATCCGAATCAAGGTATGTGATTTAACAGTCCAAAGTCTGAACCATATAGTCTGTGAACCCCTCCACCACCTCAACTGTTAATTCATAACCTGTTTTGCTCATGGCAATCCAGTCTAAACTCAGTAACACCCTATTCTTGTCATGAGCATCGATCAACTGCTCTCCTAAGTCCTAAATTATCAAATTTACTATTGAAACTTTGAGCATTTCGTCCACCTAAATTTCTAACCTGGTGATTTGTATGTCTCCGACCTTGGACCTTCTATTTCATCATATCAATTACAATAATCACTACATCATTGGTAAATTAAAGAAACTGGTAACCATTAAAAAAATGATAACATTTTAAAAATGTTTAACCTCTGAAGGCGCTATAAGTGATCTTCTCAAGAACCGGTTCGGTCTCTGTGCGGTCCAAAGCGGGCATGAGTTCGGATCCGGGAGTGCCGTCGAGGATGATATCACCTTCCCACCACTCCCCGAGCATGCCGTAGTCTGCAGGTGACTTGTGGCAGTGGCGCGTGAAGATTACCGGCATGGAAGCACGTCGGCAGAGGTTGATAGTGGAGTTGATGGATGGAAGAATTGGGGCGGCGATGGAGTCGAAGTGGTTCTGGACGTCGATTACCAACAAGGCACATGTTTTCGGGTCAGGGTTTCTGGTCCGGGTCTCGAACTTGTTGTACGGCGACATGATTGCTGCGTGTCTAGTTCTATCGGTTCTTAGCTGGTCGTAGGAATAAGATGATGTAGGGAAATTTGCACAAGTATCCTTACTAAGCCTATGCTATTTTCACTCTATATTCACATCTGGTCATTTTTGTTCTGTTAAATTCATGTTTGTATTGTAAGTTGTACTTCCATCCTGTCAACCGTCGGAAGATTTCCATTTAACTTTACGCTATTCAAATGACTTATAAGTAAAAGCATATATGCTCAATCTCTCAAGCTTTCTCTCTCCTCTTTCACTTTCCTCTTTCCGATCACCCCCCTTCCAATCATCTTCCTCTCGTATGAGAGCTTTACCCTGGCTGGCACATGATTCCTCTGTCTATGAGAGTCTCTTCCTACCCCCTGCTCTTCTTTCAACCAACTCCAGAAAATGGTGAGGTGCCTTTAGCTTACGGTTACAGTACAACAGATAAATTGGACTAGGATACCTGCTTCTTCGAGCCGTCTTGTATCCCGAAGATCTCTTTGTCTGTTATTCTTGTTGCTAACGTTGCAATTCAAATTTCAAATAGCCACAAGACTATTATTAGAGTTCATCTAAACTATAAAACCTCCACCAATTCTATATACTTCTTACTTATTCTTGAGTGCTTTTTTGATTTTGTCTGTCAGGTGTGTCGACAATCTTGGTTACTCACCATCTCGCGCTACTAACAGAGGGATAGATGACAATTGACAATATTGAGAAGTTGTGTCATCTTACAGTCAATGAAGGGGATCAGATTGCAGTTCCGGAAGATTTGTGGCAAACAGATACGATCGATGTGGAAAAATGCCTTGTTGGCAAAGTTCTTACCCGAAAATCCATTAAATTGGATTTCTTTGAGTCGGCAATGCTTGCGAGCTGGCCGTTTGTTGAGGGTCGGATTTTCTTCCGGTTCGGCAGCGTGGTGGAACGTAACAGGGTAATTTGGAGAGGACCGTGGGCATATGAGTGCAATTTGGTCATTCTTAGAACGATTGCATATGGAGAAGATCCTATGGAGATCGACCTGCAGCTATGTGACTTTTATGTACATGTTAAGGGAGTTCCTATGATGGGGAATCATGCTGCTTTGGCAAAAATTGTAGGGGATACACTGGGGAATTTCTTGGAGTATGATGATTCGATGAACAGAGGGTGTCTTGCTACAGTCATAAGAATCAAAGTTCGTCTTAACATAACCAAGCCGTTGCGCAGGTTTATCAACATTGCGGGACCGAAAAATCAGAATATATGCCTTCAATTAACATATGAGAAGCTTCCGAATTTTTGCTATTTCTGTGGCATATTGGGACATTTAGTGAAGGATTGCAACAAATGTTCAGATTTGTTTAAAGATTCGGATCACATTGACGAGGCGAGTCTTGAATATGGGGATTAGATTCGCGCGTCAAATAATTCGAATCAGGCAAAGGTAATTGGAGGAATTGCGTCGAGGGAAAGCAGGAACGTCATTCCACGTGTGGTGGCAGTTGGAACGGGCGAACTTCGAAAGGGTACGGCGGAGATGAGCGGCAGGGGACTGCTGGGACGAGCCCCGCGTGACTTGCGCATGATAGGCCACATGCCAGGAAATGCGGATATTCAGTTGCAGAAAGGAGATAGTGGAAAGTCAGGAAGTGGTCAAGAGCAGCAAACACGTTCTCAACAATCTAAGCCATTATCGGAGTCAACCTTGACCAATGTCCCAGTCTTACTAGCCAAATCTTCCGTAGAAGATAACTCGCCATTTCTCCAACCTACTACTGAAACTAACCAGACCCAAACTTTTCCCAACCGAAGCAAGCCCAATATCCCTAGCCCAATTATACCTAGCCCAATTCTACAACCAATTACTACATCCTTACAGCCCAATATCCCTAGCCCAGTTATACCTAGCCCAGAACCACAACCAGCTTCTGCACCTTTACTGCTTCTCGAACCACCCCAACCCATACTAGATATTTCCATGGCAAAGAAACGAGGTCGACCGAGTGGGTCGAAAAGTGTTAACCATTATGGACCTCGTAAACCGGTTTTTAAGAAGGCACGACATAATGGAATCCATATTACCAAACCAGAGGCGGAGGTTGCTATGCAATCCCGCCTATCCCAATGAGTTGTCTAGCTTGGAATTGTCAGGGCTTGGGGGGCTCTTGGACAATTCGTGTCTTAGGTGAGTTTCTCTGTACTCATAAACCCCAGCTTATTTTTCTCATGGAAACTAAATTAGGGACCAATGGGATTGATAGGATTAAACAGAGGTATAATTTATTTGGAAATTCTGTACCTTCTTCGGGCCTCTCAGGAGGACTTTCTTTGTTATGGAATAAAAATGATACTGTTACTATTCAGAGTTTTTCATGAAATCATATTGATGCTAATGTACAATTATGTGATAGTAGCATTGTTTGGCGTTTTACTGGGTTTTATGGGGAGCTGAATACTGCAAAAAGAACAGTAACTTGGAATCTTTTAAAACGATTATCTGCTCAATCTCATAGACCTTGGGTGGTAATGGGGGATTTTAATGAGGTTTCTTCACACGGCGATAAGTTGGGAGGAAATAGAGTCCCTGAATGGCGTATACGGAACTATCGAGATACATTATAGTACTGTTCTTTATCTGAGTTGGAGTTTAAAGGTTATAAGTATACTTGGACAAATAATCATGAAATCGACAGCCACACACAGATTCGTCTGGATAAAGGCGCAGCTAACACCGACTAGTTCAATCTCTTCCCCTCCGCCAAAATTACCCATCTCTTCACCCGTAACTCAGATCACACCCCTATCCTCCTCCGTCTCGTAGCCAGCCCCACCTCCACCTACCGCCGGCGCCGCAAACAGAGGCGCTACAGATACGAAGTCATGTGGGTCAGATCTGCTGATCGTTCGCGACTCATACAGGAAAGCTAGGATATAGCCGCCGATTTGGGTAAGAATCTGGATCAATGTCGAATTGGGTTAATGAGCTGGGAGAACGGAGAGTTCGGCTCGGTTAAAAAAAAGATAGGAGAGATTACCAAGAAATTGGAGTCTTTGCAAGGAAGAGCGAACACGACTGGGGTAATTACAGAACGTCGAAATCTGAAACATAAATTGGAGACGGAGCTCGATAAGGAAGAAACGATGTGGAGACAGCGGGCTAAGCAACAATGGCTCGCTGAAGGTGATCGCAATACAAAGTTTTTTCACTCAGTAGCTTCAAGGAGGGCCAAACAGAATGAAGTACTAGGTCTACGGAATGAAGCTGGGGTTTTTTGCGAGGAGCGGAGCCAGATTGGGGAAATTATAAATGCCTACTACCGTAACATCTTCACCCCCGTAAACCCAGTTGTTGAAGACATTGATGTTGTAGTGAGTGTGCTTGAACCACGAGTCAATGGGCGTATTAATCAGGAGCTTAGTCGAGCATTCACGCCAGATGAGGTCAAACGAGCTCTCTTTGATATGTTTCCTTTAAAATTCCCTGGCCCTGATGGTGCCCCAGCTTTCTTTTACCAGCGTTTTTGGCATACACAACAGTAGCATGCATAATAGAAGCGTCAATTCTACTACGAATACATCATTATCATGCATATTGAATATTAAGATACATGCGAAAACCAGAATTCACATTCGAGAATTTACTATGTAGCAACTGTGCCATTCGAATATTTTCTATGAATCATGAACATGAACAGTCAACATGCCTAACCATGAATCTTAGAGTATTTTCTATGAAGCACGCATGTGATCAGAACAAGAGCAATAAGCATGGATAACGCATAAGCACTACAAAAAACAGAGTCTACAGTGGCGAAATATTTTATCATAAAAGGGTGAAAATTTATCACAAAAAAGTTTTAATGACAAATTATTTTGTCACAGTGTTGTCACTTATTCTCCCTCACAAAAGACTTATTGTGGCAAAATGAATGTTTGTCACAAAAACATGATCTCTTGTGACAAATATATGTTGTCACATAAGCTAATTTTTCATCACAAAAATAGCTTCTGGACACCTAAAATTTCATCACAACAGATCCCTTTCCTCACAGTGTCTAGATCTTTTATGGCTAAATTTCATCATAGTAACGTCTTTCTGACAATTTATTTTGTCACGAGAAGGTGTTATTTTCATCACATAAGTTGTTTGAGTTGCACCGAGTTACATCACAATTGTTCGATGTCCTCACTAAAATATTGTAGTTAGTGTGACGATATGTCATCACAAATGGTTCGATACTGATAAATTATTTTTGTCAACAATTACAACTCTTTCGCCACTTTTTATACCAAACAATACCCAACACTTCTTAATTCTCCTCACAAAGAGTTGTGGCATAATAATGTTAAACAAAGAGCTTTCGGAAAATTAAATTTTAACAATACTCAAAATAAAATAAATGTATTTTACTAATAATAATTGTCAATTACTTATACATCTAAATCGAAGTGAATCATAATCTAGCTATTTGACATAGAATTAATAATCTCTAAAACATAGTTGCTGGTCTCCATTCTATGTCATGCCACCGTATGGATGCTTCAGTATCTCTTAGTTTCTCCAACTTCTTCCAAAGCACCATCTACACAAGAAAAAACACAATCAAGAATTCAATTTAAAGTTGGAATTATTACGAACATGATTGAACTAGTTGATACTTACATGAGAAAAAATGATACTTCAAGTAGCAAGCCTCGCCTCATAAGACAATCTGTGCAAGACAACAATCCTACTGTTTTATGAAGAGATGAGGAATTCATACACAACACCAATTAGTTTCCTATATATATAAAAGCAACAAAAATTGAAAAAATAATTTGATCATGACATTATTCTAACAGCTTAACTAGAGACGTCGCATTTAGACAGATAAAGAGGACAAACCATAAAGAAAAGAAAAGAAAGCGTAAGAAAAGAGAACAGTTTCTCACTGCATGAGAAAGGAGAGAATGCGCATATAGAGATGAAATGAAATAAAGCAACCTACGACCTTTTATTGAAAGGAAACCTTTAAAGGATTTTTTTACAACAGAGCAGAAATGGCAAATAAGAAGAAAGAGAGGAAATCAAGTTTCTCTTGGGTGAAATTTAAGGTTTGTGAAGTTTCGTTTTTCTTTTAAACAAGTTGGTGGTCAAGTTGTTCAAATTGAAAAAAAAAAAGCCAATAGAATAAGAAAAGAAAGAGAGAAGAGCAATAGATGAAGAGTTTGGTGGAAGGTTTCACAACTACGAAACTAGATCAAATATGTCATGTATATAATCAAGAAAAGCTTTAACTCACAATTTCCAACACAAAGAATCAGTTGAATATAAATAACAAGGACAATCTTAAATCTTTGATGGCTGTCAACCAAACAAAACAAAACGTAAAGATAGTATAAATGGAAAAAAATTGAAGAATACTTTTCAAAATCCAATGAAGCTTCACAATAAGAGTGAAGAAATCTGTCCAAAATCATATCAAAATAAGGGAATGGTCTGGGCCCTGTATTTCCATTAGACTGTAAAGAAAGAAAGGCATGTAGGCTAAAGGCATGTTGTTGTTGATGTGCTCTAGGAAAAACATGAGACATAGAACTTAGTTAAGTGACCTAGGTAAACAAGAAAAGGAAAAAAAAACGAGATTCTTGCTACTTAAGATAAAGAATGTAGTTTTCTATCTAGATCCATTAGAAGTATCAGGAAAGGCACATAAACATAAATGATCATGAAACAAATAATTAGCATGAATGTCAAGGGACCAAATGCATATTGTTTCAACTTTCAAGGAAATAGAATCAATAAACCTCTAGTAAACCAAACCACAAAGAAGAATGGTGCTTGTGCACAGGATACACAAACCAAAGAGGAAATAAACAAACTTAAGAGTTAAGACGTACCGATAACTATTTAACTATTTCCAGTACATCAAGCAGCTTTTCCACAATCTTCTCCCACTTTGACATATGAGATTTCATGAAGTTCATTGGAGCTATCTAATTCAGATCATTTCTCCTTGATGTAGAACCCATCCCTCCAGAAGTTTTAAATCCAAGTCTACGTCTACAAATTCATATCTCCCTTTTCTGCACCTTTGTTCACATTTCAAACATCATAATTAACACACCAACTAATGCCTATATGAAAGTAGGAATTGACTGGTAACAATTACCACATGCATAGTTTATTTCTCTTATCCTCTTTAAGACCATGATGAATGAGCCAGATGATATCTGCACCACGATGTACTAGTTAAGTAATCAAAACATGTAAAACCGGAATACATGTCGTTCGCACAATTAAATATATACATTGAACCTAAAGTGGGATAATTGACAATTCGCTTTAGAGGCCTTACTTGAGCTTGTCTAATTCGAAATTACCAGGTCATGTTTGATATAAAAAAAACATCGAAGATAAACATTCATACATCAATATTGATTAGAAAGGTCAATTAGAACTGTCTTCTAACAACACTTTGATGCTGTTAACCAACTATTGTAGTTACTGGAAATGTACTATTTAATCTCAATTTTTAAATTCAATTTTTTTTTATCTATTCCACATTTCATTAGCTAACCTGATAAACCAATCCACCAAACATCAATAGATTCATATTATAAAATTAAAAAACTACACTGTAAAATCCCCATTATTCATCACAAAAAGGGTCAATGTAGAACTATCCGTCCCTTAAGAGGTCCGCTCTTGACCTTTCTCCCACAGATTAGCCTGGACATATCACAGGAAAAGCTCATGCTCAACCGAGAGAGAAAGGAAATAGAAAACGAATAGAAACTACACATATAGATCACTCAATACTCTAATTATTGGCTAAGAAGGGAGTCAAATCCAATGTACAATGAGTTATTGATTTCGATTAGAGACTCTTACCAGTTGATGAAGAAATCAGTGGTCTGACTCTCGTGTACTTGCAGGCGGCGGCGGCATCAGGAAATACCGAAGTAAACAAAGAGTGAAAGTGAGAGAAGGGTTTCTACTTTCTAGCGGTTCTTTCTTTATATATTTACTAATAATCATCTAAATTTTCAATTTAGTTTAAAATTTGAAAGTGTCGTATATATTTTGTCAAAGGCGGGAAGTCTAATATTTGTTCCCTCCTCTTCTTACGTTTGTATTTAAAAAAATAAAATTACTCGAACGATCCAGACTTCCCGAATTGCCATTTTGATTTTTTGTTTTTATTTTGACCACAAATTACTTTTAAACCATAATGATATAACTTTTAACAAAATTATATTATAAAAGTCTATATTCTAATTTTTTAGACAATTTATTAGTATAATTTAATAGTAATTTGTAGTCAAATTTGAAAACCCACTAAAGCTCTGTTTAATTTACCTGAAAATCTTTGAACCTAATGGAACTGACCGAACTGAATTTAAATATAAATTTGTACTACGCACACCTAAATTGAATTGAACTGAATGATTTTGAATTAAACTAAACGTAACTGAAATTAAGATGAAGCCCTAACTAGAAAACAAAGTCAGTATATTAAAAAGTATGTTAAATGTTCCAATAGACCGGTTCATCTTATTGATTTTAACTCATTGATTTTAACTCTTATTGTTATGATCACAAGTAAACAATAGTTATAACTTATAACCATAGGTTTTATGAAATGTGGAATGATGCAATCTTTTGTTCCTTTAAGTATCCATCTAGTAGTTCACATAATTACATCAATATGTACTTTTCTTTAGTTAATATGTAGCTCCACTTATAACGACCCACTCGCTCATCGATTGAGATCCTGGTTCTTTGAGTTTAGGCTATATGTTTGGTTCACATTTATTCAGTTGTGTTGTATTCAGTTCAGATCAGGTTTGCGTAGTTCAAATTTATATATATACTTGAATTCGGTTCAGTTCAAGACCACTATGTTCAGTTCAGTTCAGTTCATGTGAATTGACCGGAGCCTTAGTGTTGTACGTGAGTCGAGCCTTGACGAAGGTTCGACTGGACTCGTTAAAACTCGAGCTCGACTCACAAGTCGAGTTTGATTCTCATTTTATGCTAGTTAGCTTAACGAGCTGAGCTTGGCTCGATTAATCTTATTATACGTTAATAAATTTATATTGTTAAACTTACTTTCCTTATGTTTATTAGAAAATGCTTGTTAATGCTCATTAATACTCAAGGTCAAGCATGTTACAAGTTACTCTAGCTAAACCTCAAGCTCGGGCTCATTCTTAGTCATTTTTATTTACGATTTGAGCTTCGCACGAGTTGAGTATCACAATACTTGGCTCGGCTCGTTTCACAATGGATCGCTCATTCTCGGTGTCTTCTAAAACACGTTTAACCTTCAATTGTATTGTAAATCTTTTTTTTTTCTTCCTCACATCACTATAATATTATTCACAATGATTAAAAAGGATCAAACTAAACTATATTATTAGTCTATGTGAATAGGATTGAAACCCTCGGCCCTAATTTTAGGTTAAAGGGTTAATGTTCATTCATGGCCCATTGGTGTGAAAATTTTAGCGGGCAATTACTTTCCCTTTGGCGCCATATCCCGCCAGAACGCCATAACAATCCCCAGTCCCTATTATCTGTGACTCTTCGATCCAAAATCTCAGCCACACTCACAATTCACCGCTTCTCCTAAGTCTTTTATACTC
Source organism: Plantago coronopus (assembly GCA_036897195.1). Taxonomy (NCBI): domain Eukaryota; kingdom Viridiplantae; phylum Streptophyta; class Magnoliopsida; order Lamiales; family Plantaginaceae; genus Plantago; species Plantago coronopus. Next base: position 19,235 of record JAYMSL010000847.1, read on the forward strand.
TTTTTCAGACCTCGAGTTAGGTAAGAATTCTATTTGCGATGTGGTCGAGCAGTTGAGTATGAAATTTTATTGATTCTGATGTTGTAATATTCATATTGTTTTCAGATTTTGTGTTCATATCAGTCTTACAGATGAAGAGTCTAAAGAAGCCCCATAGTCCATACGAAGAGGAATGACGTGAGTGGCAAGATGTATTGATTTTCAAGGGATGAGGTATGATTCGATCTTCAATATGTTTTTTTTTAGCCAAAGATACATTCTTGTACTCAGATTATTGCGGCTTTCAATGATAGAATTATATTTTCTGATTTATGCCTTTCCCTTTTCTTTTCTTGTTAGCTGAACCATACTTTCTTTAAGCTTGCTAGTTGTTTCAGCTAGTGTGTAATCCTTAAGTTATTGCCTGTGTCTAGATATTAACTACTGGCCTAGATCTAATCATACTAATATTTAATGACTGCGATTCAAGGGTGCTATTCATTTGTTAACTTAAGATATTTATACTTGATAGACAACAAATTAGAGGCGCATGTGATTGATTTTCTTGTTTTCCATTTATACTTTCATCCTTTTCTGTTTCAGCTAGTGTGTAATCCTAAAGTTATTGTATTATTTCTTACTTTGCCACGCCTAGAGGAAGCAACATAACTGTAAAAGATTAGTAATTTGTTCACAAAGACTATGTGTTGCAGGTTGTTTTAAGATGATTCTTTTAGGGCATTGATTTCCTTGAATGTTCATTGATTTCCTTGAATGTTCAACTAATTCTCCCAACCTTGTTGTGTTGCAGGTTGTATTAAGATAGTTCTTTTAGGGCATTCATGCACTCAGGTGATTCGGTCTATTCAGTCAGCAAGGTAAATCAGGTACGGCTTTTTTCTATCTGGTAGAACAGAACACTACAGAATTTCACTGCAAATGGCGTACACTTGTGATCGAGTGCAAATGATTGATCTAGCCTATTCAAATTTATAAATATATGTGCTGATTATTTCTTAATCTGTTAAACTTTATGCATCTCTGATTTTGTTTATTCTCAAGTCCTTTTACTAACGTGTACTATTGTT
>JAYMSL010000848.1:0-20288 GCA_036897195.1 Plantago coronopus
TTTTTATTTCTTTAACATTTTCTGTGAAATGCTTGAGTGAAGAGATGATGTGGTGACTTGCACCTGAATCTAAAATCCATGGTTTGTTACTGTGAACAAGACTGGTATTATTACCTGTAGTGCAGTTGGAAGAAGCCACAGCTACATTGTGCATAGCCTGCATCTCAGCATCTCTCTCAGTCTTGATTTGCTCTGCAATGGTTAGGAGTGCATGCTTTTGCTCTGTAGACCATTGCTGAGTAGAGGTGATGTTTCCAGGTATGGTTGGTGGCACATATTCTTCTACAACAGCAACCACAGCATCTTCTTCATAGTATCTCTGTTCAGTATACCTTCCTCTTCCTCTACCTCCAGATCTTCCACCTCTTCTCCCTCCTCTAGTACCATCATATGTCTGCCTTTTGCTGTCATCAGGATATCCATGCACCTTAAAACATGTTTCCACATTATGATTGTCTCTTTTGCAGAAGGTGCAATTCATTTTCTCCTTTCTCTTATTTCCTACACCATTATTTCCTACAGCCATAGCAGATGCTTCAACATTGGAGGAGAGTTGGTTTCTGGTGGTTTTCTGTGTTTCTTCTCTAGTGACAAGGAAAAAGGTGGTATCTATATCAGGAAGTGGATCTTGTGAGATAACTTTGGCTCTTATGAAATCATAGCTATCATTAAGATGCATAAGAAACTTATAGATCTTCTTTTTCTCAAGAGCTCTAGTGATTCCTTCATTCACATCACAGTCACACTTTCCACATTTGCACTTAGGCCAAATCTGTGCATTATCAAGGTTTTGCCAAGCAGCTTGGAGCTTGTTGTAGTATTCTCCTACACTAGAGGTGCCTTGGTATATGGAACTAACCACCTGCTCAAGCTGAAACACCTTGATTTCTTCAGGTTCAGAGTATCTGACCTGCAGCTTCTTCCAAGCTTCTTTAGCAGTGTCACAATACCTGATGGTGTTCTTGATTTCTGGTGTTACAGAGTTGAACAACCAAGAAAGGATTAGTGCATTACACTTAACCCAGGCTTGCAGATTAGGATCATCACTACCTGGCATAGCCAGAGTCCCATCTATAAAGCCTATCTTGTTTTTGATTTTGAGATTCACAAGGAAGTCTCTCTTCCAATCATGGTAGTTGGTACCATTCAACACATCTGTCACAGCACCAGAAGTGTGTGATTCTTTCTGCAAGTAATAAGGTCCATATGGATCCTCATGAATATGCAGTGTGTTCTTGGAGCCACTGGACTCATGAATGTTGAGAGTGCTCTTGGAGCTCCCAGATTGAACTGTGGAGTCCTTCATTTGAGCATCTTCCATTGAAACTGAAAAGAGAAGAAATACAGCAATATAAGCTTAAAGCTTGAGAACAACCGGCCCTTATCGGAACCTACGCTCTTGATGCCATATTAAAGAAAGTAGAAAACAAATAGGAAGAAGAGAATTGAGCTTGAAGCTGAATTGTATTGAATGAAGAAAGTTTTCTGTGTACAAAACTAAGGAAAAGCTAGAACTATATATAGGAGAAAATGTAACCCTAGTACAATGAATCTAGAAAAATACAAGTACAAATCTACGTATAAAGCCAGCACAATCTACGTATTTCAATCTGGCTCTAACGGAAAGAACAATCCGGAATATTGAGACGTAAGCATTGCACAACGGAATTTGTCTGCTTCTGTAACCGTCCTTGGTTTGTTGGGGAAGACGAACTCATATTCTTTGGCTTGCCGTGCGGAGCGTGATGACGAGCTAGCAGCGCTCTTAGGATGAATTTGTAACATAAAGTCGCCAATTTCTAACTTGTAATTTTTCCCGCCTGTTTCTGGGATTTGTTCTTTGCCTTTGCAAACTGCTGCTGCAATTCTTTCTTCTTTGTTAACAGTAATTGTCCGTGTGTGGTTAGTGCGTGAAACTGAGATTACTAATCGAGGTTACAATAACCCTAATCATAATTATAGTGTGAATACTATATATTATTTTGCAGAGTAATTTAGATATGAGAATACTATAATGCAGAGTAATTTAGATATGAGAATACTATAAAAACAGTAAAAATTACACATTTATATCATAACTTATCATGCTTTCCAAATTGAGCATTAGTTTTTCACTCTCAATTTTCGTCCCATAATCTAAACTATAACTTTTTTAAGAAATGGTTATGGATTTTATAATGTACGAAGTATTAGTTTATAGTATTTTATTTGATTTTGTAATTTTGACTCCATCCGTCCAACAAGCTTCCCACTTGTGTTTTGGTTAACAAAATAGGATTTTGATTATTATATTAGAAGTGGAGCGAGGTACATAGTGGGAGTACTTTTTTGTGTGTTGTAATTAAATGAGTAGAGAAAGATTGGGGACCACATGTCCAAAAAAGGAAATGAGAAGCTTTGTAAATTGTAACGGACTATTAAAAAGTAAAGTGAGAAGCTATTGACTGGACGGATGGAGTACTTTTTAATAAAAAATTAATAATAGAGAAAGAATAGTAATTCCTCCGTCCCATATTAATTAAGTTTCCCATTTTGTCATTTTGGGTGTCCCGTTTAAAGATTTTTGTTTCCATTTTTGTAGATCATTCTTGCACTAACAACAATAAATATATTTAAAAGTAATCCCCACTAACTTTTCAAACCCCACTAACAATTAATATATCTACTTTTCACCTCCACTACCAATGTTCTAATCAAAATACTCTTCTTATTTTGTTGATTGGAAGTCAAAACGTGAAGTTTAATTTGGGACGGAGGAAGTAGTAGATGAAACTAGTATAGATATAGAAGATATAGAAGATAGATAAATACCGTCTGTTACTCTAATAATGCACGTTCTTAATTATAATGTTTGTATACTAAAGTTTTGCATAGTTTTGCCTCGTTACACTCCAACAACAAAAATATCCGTCGTATTCATTTCTCCCTAGTTGAAAAGTCCACCCACAATTTTCCACTCTTCTATATATTCATGGCTTAGCTTCATCATAGCTAGTGATATCTGACTTTAAGTCAAGCCCTTTCTTTCACTTAATTTTCCTTCAAATCTGTTTACTGGTCATAATAAACACACAAGTGTGCTCATGGAGCTGTTGCTTAGCCTTAGATCCTGGATTGTTTATGGTGCAGTTATCATACTGAGTTATTATACCTGGAAAATCTTGAATTTTGTTTGGATTAGGCCGAGAAAACTGGAGAAAGTCTTGAGGAAGCAAGGTCTAAAGGGCAACTCGTACAAGGTCCTGTATGGAGACCTTAAAGAGTTCAGAATGTTGAGTGAAGAAGCCAAGTCCAAACCCATGGAGTTCTCCAATGATGTTGTTGCCAGAGTCATGCCCTTTGTTCATCAAACCGTCCAAAACTACGGTATGTTGTTTACTTTGTACAATTGTCAAGCCGTCTGTTATATGTTTTTTAGTACTTTGCAGATCATATGTCACAGTCTCACAGAGATTAATGTAGTATACCATACAATCATCAGCCATCCGTAAAATATGTAGAAAATGTACAAGACGATACTGTACATGTAAAGAAGCATGTTATGTGTTACTGATTGGGCTATGGCTATGTGAAAATTGCAGTGAAACTTAAAGCAGATTTTTATTATTTGTATGAAGTGAAAATTCATCTTTGAAACATAAATTTAAACTAGTCTTTCAGAGTACAAAAGCTATGGGGCGAAGGATTTTAACTAAGGACATGTTGCTAATAAACTGCTAAGTGATGATTACTCTGTTTGGAGACTTACTGAGTGAAGAATCTGGTTTGATAATGGTGTTATTAACTATGTAGGTGAGAACTCCTTTCTGTGGTTCGGACCACGACCTGCAGTACTTATCTTTGATCATGAAGTTATAAGAGAGGTTTTGTCGAAAAGTTACATTTTCCAGAAACCTTCCGGTGGTAATCCGTTAGGTAGAATGCTGGCAAGAGGAGTAGCCACCTATGAGACTGATAAATGGGCCAAACACAGAAGATTGATCAACCCTGCTTTTCAGACTGACAAACTCAAGGTATATACTTCTTTTACCCCTAGTAAAAGCAAGCTACATGGTTATCTGTTATTGGTAGTTTTTACTAGTACAAGTCGTAGTTACGAGATGGTTTTCTCTCGATTGTACAGCATATGCTTCCAGCATTTTACTTAAGCTGTGCTGATATGTTGAGCACATGGGACAAAATTGTTCCGAGTGAAGGGCAGAGTGAAGTGGACGTATGGCCACATCTTCAGGCCTTGACAAGTGATGCAATTTCACGAACTGCTTTTGGTAGTAGCTATGAGGAAGGGCGAAAAATATTTGAACTTCAGAAAGAACAAGCTCAAATTCTCAGTAAAGTTATTCGCTCAATTTACATCCCGGGGTCAAGGTAGTCACTTGTTCTCATTGATTGCTGTACTTATTATTGGAATAATGCTTTAGACAACTTGTAAACATTCTGTTGCAGATTTTTGCCTACGAAGATGAACAGAAGAATGAAACATATCACTAAGGAAGTAGAGTCATCTGTACTCGGCATTATCCACAAAAGAATGAAGGCTATGGAAGCAGGAGAACCTAGTAGTGGTGATCTATTGGGCTTACTACTGGAATCAAATCTCAAGGAAATCCAGCATCACGGGAATAAGTTTGCAATGAGCATGCGAGAGGTCATCGATGAGTGCAAACTATTCTACTTTGCAGGTCAGGAGACAACTGCAAGCTTGCTCGTGTGGACGGTGATTCTGTTGAGCAAGTATCAGGATTGGCAGGTTCGTGCCAGAGAAGAGGTTCTACAAGTTTTTGGTAAAGGAAAACCGGAGATCCAAGATCTTAATCAATTGAAAACCGTAAGCAGTATATTTGAATTATATCAAACCAAAGTAGAAAGTTTTTCATGTGTTTGCACCATAAATCCATGCATGTTCACTGACAACATGATTTCTTACAGGTAAGCATGATATTTTTCGAGGTTTTGAGATTATATTCACCAGCAGTGTGGATCCAGCGAGTCATCAAGAAGGAATGTTCATTAGGACAATTCACCTTGCCAGAAGGAGTGCAGCTTCTGTTGCCAGCGCTCCTAATGCACCACGACCCCAAAATATGGGGCGATGATGTCAACGAATTCAAACCAGAACGGTTCAGTGAAGGAATTAGTAAGGCAACCAAGGGCCAACTGACCTACTTCCCATTTGGATGGGGGCCTAGGATATGCATTGGACAGAGCTTCGCGATGTTGGAAGCAAAGATGGCTCTTGCTATGATTCTGCAGAGCTATTCTTTCGAGCTGTCTCCGTCTTACTCACATGCTCCTCGACAACTGATCATGCTTCAACCGCAGCATGGAGCTCATTTGATGCTGCAGAAAGTCTAGGATCACGAATTCATAAATTCATTCCATTGTGAACCTAATTCCATTCCTCGCAGTGTTTGTGTTTATCAGGTCTATGATGGAACGATGTTAACTTATAATAAATGTAATAAAGTAAACTGCATACTCCTATATATATTAGCAAAAATCAAGAGCAGAATGATTGAAATTATGGTACTGAAACTCTGAAAGAAACAAGGTGAAGTTTGACAAAGGAGTAACCCGAACCCGACCTATTGTTACCAGTTGAGTTATTGTTACCAGTTGAGTTGTGCTTTAATTTATTGTCTAAAATGGGCATTTTTTAGATAAGTTTAAACATGACGACAAGTTTGAAATACTAAAAACGAAATAGCAAGAGAACGTTTGTCACTCTTTTGTTTTGAAACAACAAACTATTACAAACTATAAAGTAAATATTAGAAATGTACACCTACACTTGTGACTCTCAATCTCGAAACCCAAACTTATTACTTACAAATGAATTCAAATCCTTCCCGCGGTTTTCCTCTACCACTGGACTCCCTAAAGGATTGACACTACTCACTTGATGTCTCAAACTATGGAAACAACAAATTTTACCTTTAGCTGAATCTTACCGAACTAACAAGCCTAGAAAACATACATTTCATTCGAATGTACGTAGAATCAGTCGTCAGCTTCCTCCACAGCTTTTCCGCTACCAAATGGATCGTGAGAGGGACCAGTATCCTCTCCAATGTGACGCTGTACCATCCTCTGTAAATCAGCCATGACCTTCTGTTCACGCTTGGCTTTATCCTCATAGTTGGACATTGCTAGAGCACGTTTGTCCTCAGCACTATAAACCTGGTTTTCTTTTCTGATACGAATAGCATTCATCCTCTGGTGTCTACTACCACTCATCACATAACCCAGATCCTCAAACCTAGAAATTTCATCAGCAGAAAGACCCATACGTTTTCCTTGCTGAACAAACTGAGCAATAGCATCTCCTTCACCAGGCCTTAGCGCCCCACCATAGTTTAGATTGAAGCACGTTTTAGATTTGACTAAGTCATTTGTTATCTGGTTTAGTTTTTGTAATTTGCTTCTAAGTAATTTTTATGTTCTTATTAATTGAAAATATAATTTTGTCGTTTATAAAATAGGTTTATCAAATTAATTAGGATCGTATCTTCAGGTCAGTGTTTGACTTGGTTACTTATTTATATGCTTATTGTTTGTTTCATGTAAGTTGTTGATAATCATCATATTTAAATAGTGAATCTTATGTCATCACTATAGGTTTTAAGTGATAATAGATCTGTATTATCAACTTTATTGATGGTTGGCAATAGAGATGGATTAATTCGTCTCTAAATTTAACTTATCTGTCGCTAATAGAGACGTATTTTATCCGCCTCTAATATCCGTTTCTATTTATCCCATTTCTTACTACATCTTAGAACTCTCCTGGATTTTTGTGGTAGGTCATATGTGGTTTGATGCACATATTTTAAGTCACCCTTATCTTTAATTGAAGGTTGCTTCAATATTTCAGGAATAAGTATGATTCGCCATGCTTGTTTGTTGTGATGGATGTATCAAACGTTATTCATCGGAGTTTCGTGTTTGAAGTTAATCTTATTTGAAAAAAATATTTTTTGGTACACTACAAAGTTACACTGCCGTTTTAGGTACACTAAAAATGTCATGTCCAATTTGGGTACACTACAAAGGTAACCTCGCCAATTTGTATCCTCCGACCATTTTCCGTCAATTTTGCTTATGTGGCAACCGGAACGGGATGCGTTGGCAATTTTCCCACCAAAATATTTATCTAGTGGACCATTTTTACATTTTTTTCTCTATTTTAAAATATATTTTTTCTTAATTTTACTGCCAATCGGAATTTAACACGTGTCATTATTATTATTTTTAAGGTCAAATAGTCCACTATGTAAATATTTTGGTGGAAAAATTGCCAACTCATCCCGTTCCGGTTGCCACATAAGCTTAAATTGACGGAAAATGGCCGGAGGATACAAATTGGCGAGATTACCTTTGTAGTGTACCCAAATTGGACATGACATTTTTAGTGTAACTAAAACGGTAGTGTAACTTTGTAGTGTACCAAAACTGAAATTTTGCCCATCTTGAATCGCTATCTCAATTAGGATTCCTTTTCCGATCCAAATTCGGCTAATGATTGGGCTACTCATTCAGCGCTTGAGCTTTTTATAATTGAGACAAAAAAAGTTATCCAATCAAGATTGGGATTTAGGGCGTGGAATTTGGCTGATGCAGCAAATCTCCCAGCAACAGATTTGACTACGAAAGAGTGTATTTACAGCCGTTGAGCTTCAATATGTAGCTGATCTCGATCGGCCCCATGATATTTTCTGCAAAAGGATTATGAATCCTGATACGTCAATCCAAGATGTTAGGGAGAATCAGAACCGAGAGGAGCCGCGAAACTCATCCACGCTCACATATATCACGTCAAACAAATCTCCAGCACCTTCTTGCTAAACCGCTTCATCTATGTCTACTCAAAATGTGGCCTTACAGCAGCTGCACCACACCTGTTCGATCAAATGGCTGCAAGAAACATATTCTCTTAGTGCAAGTTAAACGACTTGAGCAATGCGTACTATCGAATGCCCGAGAGAACTCCGGTTTCTTGAATCTTGATAATTAATGCTTTGTCTAGGAACGGTTTAAAAGACAGGGCATTGGAGTGTTATCATTGGCGAGTGTTTTATTTTAAGTTTTTAACCACAAAACCTGGTTTGGCATTACAAATGACAATGCCTAGATCAAAGTCTTGTATCTTGTACTAATAATTAAGTCTTGAGTTATTACCAGCTCTAGCAAGTTTCCACGTAATATATTACTCGTTGGGGCTTTGTTTGTTAATTACTAGTAAATAATATTTGGGGAGTTGACTTGCTACAATTTCTCTCCTGATCTAGAACTCTTCCCTGTAATCTAAGATCATCTCTTATTTGCATCTCTGATTTCAGCCTATGGACCTGTCTTCACAATCTCTTAGCAAAACAATGGAAACAGCTGTTGTTGGAGCAGTAATAGGCACAACTTACGTACAGAGTTGTGCTGGATGATGTCTTGCTTGAAAAAGGCCCTTGAAGATATGAAGCGCGTTTTCGGCTTCAAAAAAGAACTTGAGGAGCTCAAAGACTCACTGCTCATGATTCAGGCTTTCCTCTCTGATGTTGCAGAGACACAACTCCAAAAGAGTACGGTCAAACTTTGGCTGGATCATCTTGAAAATGTGGCCTTTGAAGATGATGCGGTGTTGGACGAGTTGAATTACGAGCTTCTCAGGCATAAGGTAGAGGGCCGAGACCAAGCCTGGAACAAGGTAACTTGTTGTTTCTCGCGGGTACTAGTAATAATTATAACTTTCTTTTCCGTCCGAAAATGGCTCATAAGATAGATGGTGTACAAAAGAGCTTGGATAGAATTAACAAGGAGGCAAAAGGCTTTGGCCTTCCAACCACAGTTGGGGAAAATTGCATTTTTTGTCTACTAACTCATAGTCCCTTGCGATTATGGTCCCTACTGCTTGTATTTTTTGCAAATACAGTCCTAGGACCAGTTTTGACGGGTTGTTAGCTTGCGATTTTGGTCCCCTCGATGGGCAGGGCGGTTGAGTTGGATTATTAAGGTTAAAATATTTTTAAAAAATTAAAACTAAAAACATATAATATTTGTAATATTTTATATTAAAAGATTTAAAAACTCATGAAATTTTTAATTAAAAAAAGGAAAAAAAACTTGGAACTGGTCGGAGCAACTCCGTCCATGGCGGTTATGGACGGAGCCGCCCAACTAAAACTCCGAAAATCAGATGAATTCGATGAAACAGTCAATTGCAAGGGTGTGAGAGAGAGAGAGAGAGAGAGAGAGAGAGAGAGAGAGAGAAGACAAGCTGAGAAAAAGAGAGGAAGAAGAAAAAAAAATGAAAGAGAGCAAGAACAAGAAAGACAAAAGAGAGAGAGAGAGAGAGAGAGAGAGGAGAAAGAAAAGAGAAGACAAAGAATCACACAAATATCTCTCTTCGATTTCTGTAGAACCTTCTCTCTATTTGATCTCCATCCAAATAGGAAGCTGACGGTTGGAGCTCCGAAAAGACATGAGGAATAGGAAAAAAAATCAACATTTATAATAGTGACCCGTTAAAGTATGAATTCGGATCAGAACTAGCATATCCGGCCCGCGGTTTTTAATCTGACTACCACTACAAATTGGTCTATTGAAAAGACCACATATATGTATTTCTATATGTCTTGTGGACTAACTTTGTGACATCCTGCCCTGAACATGTAAGATATTATTAGGTTTAATTTTGAATTTCTGCATACGTAGATTTATTAAGTACATGTTTGAACATGATTTGTACTGATGTATTCGAGAAAACCTAGTATCTTCTGTCCAAGATAAAAAAAAAAAAATGTGTACCCTATGTGGTATGCGATTGTTTGTGTACTTGCATGATGAAGAGAACAGGTGAACCATGTTATTTTCAGGGCAGCATATCATTGTTTGTATGAAGGTAAATGCATAAAATAGGATATCGATGAACAAGGTTGCCAATTGACACATTTTAAACATGTATATGAGTACCTAAAATATAAAAACGGTTCAGATGTGGTATAATAAATTCGATACATATATATGGCAGAAAGACAGGAGTGTGGGGATCCTTAATGCCAGCATGCATTAAAAGGAGGTAATCAAAATTTGTGTGAGGAGTATGTTCGCCAAGCGAAAATTAAGTCAAAGTTATCCAGTGATCAGCATGTACGTGCTTGTACGCAGGACGATATCTCAACCGATAGTAAAATGGTGAGGATGGTTGAATACAAAGTCTATATACAACAGTAATTTTAAAGAGATGAAAAGTCAAATAAAGAAAGGACATGTGGGTGTAGTTGTAAAGTTGTCGGTACATATTTCCGCGACTTCAGTATTGAAGAAGCATCAGATGTAGATTTAATGTGAAACCATTGTGCTACTAATAATCTATTTATGTATTGTTTTTTTTTTTATTCATTTCATTTTTCCAAAAATACCGCAGGTTTCCCCTCTTGAGAAGCCCAATAAATCCAAGTCAAACAAGCAATCGCAGTCCGAGTCCGAGTCCAAGGTTGTTGAATAGTTATGTTTTATTTTAAACTCCCAGTAGTGTTGAACTCTATGTGGAGTATCCTATTTTCATGGTCTTTTTGGTTTTTTTTTTCATTAGTATTATCGCAATACTAGATGGGGTAAAATTCGGTTTTGGTCCTCCAAAGTAAGACACATCCAATTTTGGTATTTCGGTCAATTTTCCGACAAATTGATGACGTGACAGCCAGAATACATATATTTGACTCGTTTTTTACCAGAAAAGAAGAAAAATTATATTAAAAGACACTTGTCTCGATGACATTTAATCTGGTAATAATAATATGAAAAAATATATGAAAATAACTCTTTATTGTTTAAAAATCAAAAAGAAAAGAAAATTTTAAAAAGTAATTAATTTTACATTTTTTTAATTATTTTTAATTTAAAAACAATTTTTTTCTCCATTAAAACTTGTGAAATTACAATGCTTATAAAAGTGAACTGAATAATGCTAAATATACTTCTAGTATGAAAAAAAATGTTTTAATTTTTTTGAAAAAACAGTATAATAAAAATGAAAATAAAACGAGAAAAAAATGGAAAGACAAAAAAGAAAATGAAAAGAAATAGAATCACACAACTTCAATAAACAAAGCATAGATTCAATGGTAAAATATACACAACACCCAAATGGAGTTTACTCTGAAATTCTACCTCAAGAATTGCTTGTCCGGAGTAAGTGAATTCCAATCGATTCCCTCAATACTTCTTTGCTTAAAACTTGTATTCGTTCAAGATTAACCCGACATCAAAGTCAAACACGTTAATGTTGATGACATTTTGTCAATTGTTCACCATCAATTCAATGAACAATTGACAAAATAAATGTTTACATCCATGGGAGATGAGTGTTTGGAGATAGATTTCTCTTTTATAGTTTGCTTCATATTGAATTGTATACCTAGATAGCCTCTTTAGCCATTCCTTTTCAATTTTTAATTTAATTAATTATTTTCATACCGATTTTACTTTCTTTTAATATTAAACAAAAATAATAATTGAGTGTGAGAGCCACTTGCCAAAAATTAACACAAATTTACAAACTGACGGTGTGTGTACAGTACACGATATGTTCCGTCCAATTCGGTGTTAAAAATACATCAATTCATTCATATTTAACATTAAGGTACCGAAGTTGGACACTGCGTAATTTTTTTTTTTTGAAACGGAATCTTTTTCTCATTAATACGAAAAGAGCATAAGATATGCTCGAGAGCAATCACAAAGATGTCAAAAACATTACCAGACCTAACCGAGACTCAAACACCAAAAATAGTAAACAAAAAAAAAACCCCAAAACCGACTTCAAGTAAACCAATATCCAAAACTTAAGCCAACACTCTGACCGAAACCTACACCAATAGAACATGGAGTTCGCCTAAAACCTCGCCCCCGAAACCAAATCTCCCTAAACCAACACCGACTTGAACCAAGTCGTGCAACTTTACGCACTGTTTTAAAGGATTATTCGCCATTTATTCGTATATCTTCTCAGAATTAAATACACTACCCTTTGTAAAAACCAGTATGAATCAATAGAATCCAACAAAAGTGTAATACCCAAAAAGTCATTTTGTAACAAAACGTCAAAACCTTTTTAAGTTGTAAACTTGCAAAGTAAAAACTTGTGAAAAGAATTTTAGTTCATGGGCTGAAAAATCAATGAACTGAGTTGCGCGCAATTGTAGACTAAAACTGTAATGTAACTATTTTTCACTATTTAATTAGTATAGTTCATATAGAAATAAGAAAGCAAAATTAGTATAGATATAGATGTTCTTTTCGCAAGAGTCATAAACCAAGGGCCAATTTGCAGCAAATTTAACAAATTCCACTTTGGCTCTGTATGTTTGAAGGAAATTCAAAGGAATGGAAAAATGAGAAAATTCAAATTCGTTTACAAAATGTTCAATGAAAATGATTTTTTTTTTTCTTGATTTTCTGTTGTTCGGCATTCTTTAAATTTTTCAGGAAAATTGGAAGTTATAATTTTCAAACTAGGCCAGGCCGGGTAATTGGGCGGATTTCACCGGGTAATGATAAAGGGATTATAAAGAGTGTTATGAATCACACTATATTACGACTAATTGACAAAATCCCCAAATGATCAACTGTAATTACCCTAATACTTCGATCGAACAATTGAGCTAACAATACTCAATATCAACACATATTTGCGTGCTTTGGATAGTATTCCACTGCACGGGGGCCACCATAGATCTTCCACATTCAGAATTGCCTTTAGAAGCTTTTTTGAAAAACACACAGCTCATGATCCAGAATTGCCTTTCTGATGTCGAGCAGAATAAACTCAATGATGATAATAATATCAAAGTGTGTCCGGAGCAGCTCGAAGGCATGTCATTTCAAGCCCATGTGAGAAGAGTTCAACTATGCAAACCAAGCTTCAAAGGAAACAGTGAAAGGGCAAGTTCCGTTCGATAGGTGGATAACGCGAGCACGTTTTTCAAGAAAATATAGAGATAGATTGGGTATTTGATACCATCACTGGAACTCTGGAAGATTGAGAGTTCGACACTGATATTATTTAAACACATCATTCGTTCTTAAAAGACATGAATTAGGAACGGTGGAGCATTGGTGTATTGTAGGCAGGCCCATAAATGAAAATCTGTTTGAACTTGAGTATTCTTATTTATTTGCTCAACCTGACCGGTAAATTCTTATTGCGGACTAGAGCCACTGTGAGAAGTTTGTCAATATGCGAGCCAGTGTTTTTTCGACGGATGAAATCAAGTTTTCAATGTTATGCGCTCAAGAACAAATACTTTCAAAGTTGAGCAAGGCTGCAGATTTCTAAAGGTAAGCCAGTCTGAGAAAGTTCGGGACATTGAACAACACTCCCCTGTATTATTCAGTCCAGATTTTACTACTACGCTTAACCCGCTACATACATCTCTGTGGCTAGATATCTATAAGGGTGAAGTGTCTTCAAAGTGTTGAAATAATTCAATTAATTTGAGGGCTCGAGGTAAAATGCCTCCAAATGAATATTTGACCAATTTGGGTGCCATTTTTTCCTTAATCACCATCAAAGTCCTCTTCAACATCTACATTAAACATCTTAATATAATGTTTCAGTTTACAAATATACTTGTCCTGTAAAGACATCTTTCAATATCTTGTCCCGTGGTTCTGGCAAGCATTGTTACTCTCTACTATGCAACCACGAGCAGAGGCATAGTTGAGTTAAATCTTACTTCAAATCTCCAGTTCGTCTCGTCCATTGTCGGTTGTTTTGCTCAACTGGATAATAACCAGTCACCAACCGTTGGCATTTAGACTTGTTCGGTTTATAATTGGTCATAAGTAATAGTGTTTTCTGCACCGGCCTTAACTTGTGATTATTAGTTTGATATGACCAGACATGAAAAGAAAAGTCTATGGAAGTAGTTGAGAACTAAGATACTTGACAATAAGCTAGTTAGATGAAGTACACAAAAAACAAGCTTCAGCTACAGCCTAACATTAAACTGATCAAGTCCAGAGGGACTCTCTCTTGAGAGGATTATCAGCTTGCATTACATGAGAGGTAGAACTAGTAGAAGCAAAGTTAAAGTAGTGCTGAAGGTTGTTATTAAAGTTATTAGAGGCTGCTGCTAGTAAAAGGGATTTCTCGTCTTGCGGCTCCTGCAAAGGCGGCAGAGGAAGAGGCAGTGCCGCCTGCTCTTCTTGCATCTGAATGCACAGTATCTCAGCCTGAGCCACAGCAAGCTGCATCTGGAGCTGTGAGACTTGATTCTGCAAGTAAGATATGGCTCCTACGCACCCGTACACAGGATCTCTCATCCTTGCATTTGCCTCATAGACTAAACTGCTCACTGCGTCTGCTCGTTGATGCACTGGAAGCTCCTGTGACAAATTCGGTTGCATATTAGTTTTCAGAAGGTGGAATGAACTATCAAGAAGAAAGAAAAATGAAAGCGAGGAGACAAACCTGGAGCATCTTGCTGACATTGCTAGCACCAAAAACTTTGTGAACCATGGCAAACTTATGAGGGTCATCTGGAGGAAAGTAAGGGGCGAACACACAGTCTTTCGCACAGCGTCGCCTGAGAAGTTTGCAGGAAGCACAAGGTGAGGTTCCTCCTCCAGCCATATTGTTTCTCTTTGGAAAAGTAAATGTCAATGCAGTGTGCAGGGGGAGAAAGGAGTAGAATAGAATAGAATTGAGCTGGGAGATAACCTATATATATAATGGTGTGCTAGGTAGCAAGCGTCACCATGCAAATTGATTCACAATAAAATACTATCTGCATTAGTGTACTCAAATTTGAATATAAATTAATAATCTCAATAACAGCAACTAGACAACACTTGACTACTCATACATTAATCTTGTTTAATTAGCTATATGTACCAACAACTACTTGACTTAAAATATAAAAATATGGAAAAACAAATGAAATGGCATTTCTATAAGATGTGAAACCCTTTTGGCCATGTCCTTTTCAAGTACAAAAAATAAAATTTCTAAGTATGCATGTGAATGACGGTATGTTGTTGAGATTTGGAATGATCAAAACGTCGTTTTAGCATTATTTTAGAAGTAATTATATTCGATAATCATATGGAAGATGAGAAATTTTTATTATATATGTACACATCTTGGTCATATATAACAAATTGAAATTTAATGTTTCAAATCCGCCAGGAAGTTGACCATCCACCGCCACCGTGTGGGAGCTTGGCTTGGCGATCCATGCAATTGTTGTAGAATTTTGCTACTTTTCCACGTTCTTGCAATTTGTTTGACACTTGATTTTATTACCTTTTTTTCCGTTTTTACATACGACAACAATTTCAATAGCTTGAAGTAGTGAACAAAGGAAAAACAAGCGAATGGACGAAAGTGACAATTAATATTTATTTATTAAACCTCTAATTAATTAATAAATCAGATGGGGGAGAACTATTATTAATTGTCAATTTATCTTTCCTAAAATATATTTGTTTATTAGCTATAAAAAAACTTTAAACACTATATAAAAACATTATTAATCCTATTTTACCACTTCTAAAACAAAATAAAACCAAGGTTAGTCAAAGTGAAAGAAATATAAATGGGCAGTGAGAGGGCAAAATCTAAATTAATGAATTAATTTTGTTGGAATTTTGAAATATAAGGACCATCGTAGCAACTTAACTTAATTAAAAGCTACTAGTTGAGTCTCTCTAGTCTCTGTGATAAACTAATAGTCCTACTACTACTACAAATATCTATTCTCATCCGTCCATTATGTTAAATTCACGTTACCTCATTTCCGTTCAATTTAGTTCATAGCAGGTATCAGTTTAGAAATTAACTTTTAGGTGAATTGAACAAAACATGTCATACTATCAAGTCGATTGATTCACTCATTTAAATTTTTATATATTAAAGAAATAAAAACATCACTCTGTTAGGGTTAGCTCTCTCTCTCTCCCCTCTCACTCGCCTCTATATTTTACGTCATACTAGAAGATGTGGTTTGGGTCGTAATACGGGTAATCTTCATACCTCATGGACTAAAATGGGTTCAGCTGTTCTTGGTATTACTCATATTACGTCTTCCAAATCCTCTTCTTGTTTGGCGATTTTTCGACTATAGTGAGTTTTGGTTTTTGATTTTGGGTGGGTGCAACCCTTTTGCACTCTTACTTGTACATTATACTTTTCGTGAAATATAATTCGTACCGTTTCCAAAAAAAAAAAACGGTGGTTTAACACGCGGTATGTTGTAAATCAATATATTTATGTTTGCAAATATATTACGACATATAACATAGGATGTGTATAACCATAAAGAGTCCAACTAATACGAGACTTATTTAAGAACATATTATATGTTGAGTATAGTAATTTTAGTACTAATGTGTTCATTCCATATGTCGTGTAGTCCATTTACACATAAACATTTTCTTTTTTTTAAAACAAGGGGTGACTCGAACTCCCGGCCTATTGGTTAGAAGTGAAGCGTATTACCAACTGAGTTACGCTTCGTTGTCATTTACACATAAACATTAGGTTCTGCTTTCTTTTAACTTAAACACCGTTCGGTTTGTAGTTGACTCACTTCAGTTCAACGCAATTCAGATGTTGTAGCTAAATTAAACAAAGCTTTAGCACCCCAATCTTAATAAATTAAATTAAGATAGAAAAGATATGATAATTTATTGAGGAGGGAGCTAGGTAGAGATTAAAGTAAAGAAGAGACAAAAGCAATAAATTTGGTGGGAAGAACTAGGGTTAGGGTTATATAGTAAATAGGAAATTATGTGGTAGCGTAAAACGATGCAGTGAGGGAAGACCCGAAACGGAAGCCCGGACCGAGGGAGAGTAGATGGGTTTCGACGTGAATGTTTGTTGGCGGACATTCACATGGAAACAACGTTCCTTCCTTAATCAAACACCACACACGACACACACTCCCCCTAGTTAACTACCATAAGTAACATCCCCTTCTTTCTTTTTCTAATCTTTATATTTTTTACAACTTACGAGCAATTATACACACACCTACTCAGCTAGTATGTTTTTTTGATTCACAATTCAAGGACTAGTACTAATTGCTTACATTTCAAACTTCACATACTCCAATGTCCAACACTAGTCTAATTTCCTCCAATTTTCACTTTTATCTTTTATTTATATTATGCTGTTTGTAAGATGGATGTTGAAATTGGGGATCCTGCCTTAGATCTCTTATAAACAAACTTCTAAATTGCTTTTATTCAAAAAGATGAGTTTGCAAAAGCTTCTCTACCAAATTCTATTTGATTAGTTTTTCTGTACACAACCACCAAATTTTCTAGTAGGCCAACACCAACTTGTGCTTACTAAATAAATTCCTTGGAACAAGTTAAATTCTATTGCAAACATCCTCTTAACTAATAGTATCATTTTATATGAAAATTCATTTATATCTAATTTATCAACTTATATCAAATTGAAAAGCCAATTCCCCTGCCCTGCATGCATATCTATAAATTGGAACTTTCTGATGACTTATAAATTGGATTATAATGGTGTTACACCAAATTTGAGTCTAAATATCGGAAAATTCGACCCTAGAGGCAAGAGTGTTTACAACCCTAAACCTCTCCTGAAACAAACTAATATGAAACACTCAATTTATTTGTACTATATGATGTGATTCTTTTAGTTTTTCAAAAAAAAAAAGAAAAAAAAAGTATATCGCAAACTTCCTAAAACACGGAGACAGAACGAAAAGAAAGATAAACATCCTGTACTACATTAGAGTTAACAATTTAAGTAGTATTAATGAGAGAGTTATGAGATCCGACAGGGGACTGAAATCTAAGAGAATACTACTACAATGTTGAAAAGACAGAATTAAATCAAAACTAGCTATAAATGAAGAATCCAGTAAGCAAGTGATCACATGGTGCATTAGGTTTACAATTAGCATAGACAGAGATAAGAATAATTCTTCTAAGAAGAAAAGATTCCTACACGACTGAAAAATAATTTCAAAAGGCAATGGTCTTTATGCTCATTGCATGATCACGAGGGTTTCTGAAAGGATGCTTCTAAATTATAACACTAACATCGATTCACATTTATTGCTCATCACATGATTCCAAGCTTCTAATCTACTGTTCCAAGAAAAACAGCTCCCTTTCCCAGCCCTCACCACTCACAATATTCTAATCATCTACTACTACTACGTCTATGCAATTTATTATTACCACATCATTTGTACGTATTCTTTCGGCATGGACTCTCTAACATCTAGTGACAAGAATTCATCATCAAGACATCAAGACTGACCAAAAACAACGAAAACTATGAAACAGAGTTGAGAGAGTTTCATGAACATAAGATGTGTTGAAGTAGTAATGCAGGAGTATAAATTTGTAGATAAATTATAAGAATTGAAAAATAATCCATGGAGAAGGCCGGGTATCTCGACTCTCCCGACTCAGGGTGGGTTTCACAGCTGCACAAAGGGGTCTCCTCACTAGGATTAAATTTACAAGGTGGAGAGCGAGTATTGGCGAATTCCTTTTTAAGGATTTTAGGCCGCTTCCAGATACAAGCCTGTTTCACATTTCGAGTTGTTACATAAGTCTACAATTTATGCACCCCAAGCGTACGACATTACTTATGGAAGACTACACGATTTTGTGGTTCAATGGAGTTCCTTCCCTGGTGGCAATTACTGATGCTTGGCATAATATAGACCCTCCTAACTAGAGATTTTACTTTAGTAAATAGTCCAAAAGCACCAGTCCTCTTAGCTAGAGATTCATTCGAACCGCGGCTTTTTTACTAGTATAAGGTTCCAAGCTCTCATGCCAAACCTATCACTCAATAATCTCATGCCAAACCTATCACTCAATAATCTCATGCCAGAACTTAAAAAAAGATAAGGGCATCATATTGCATGCAAGAGTTGTCATACAGCTATTGAAAATTAAAATATAAAGTTATAAACTGAGACTCCACTATTGTGACCCTATATATCTCCTACAAGTCTAGGAGACAAGCAGAAGTGAGTTGAGAATATGACATTTTTATGGGAAGCAATGAGTTGGACAAAAGACCGTTCAACTTAGAAGCAAGGCAAGGGACCCTCTGTTGCTGAGTTCTTAAGAAAGTGTTAGCATATACAAACACGTATTTTCAGTGTCAAAAAAAACAAAAAAGAAACTCAAGTTTCAAGCCCTACGCTCTTAGGGAGTAGAGACGGTGTGTAGACAGGATGAGAACCTTGTAAACATAGTTTAATTGTGTGTGGGAGTGTGTGTGTGTTTTTTTCTTAATGAGTAAAGAATGAGAAAAAACAGACATCTTCACCGTCTTAGAGAAAATAAAACGTGCTAACCCCAATGCATTTACATTAAATGTGCTTAGTGATATGGAAGATTCGATTTTTGGGATGTGGATGTTTTTCAAACTCTTAAACGCTGTGACAAACCAGCAATCTTTGACAATTGCCATGATTTTTTTAATCAAATTTAATGTTGTTTTTCACCTCCAGCACTCCCTAATTACATCAAATTACTTTAATTATAAATCAAAGTTAAGCGGAATATTACTTTAACAACTCATATATCCAAAATAGTGGCCAAGATTAAAATATTACAGTGAGTAATCAAATAATGGACGAAGATACATCAAAAACAGAGGATCGATCATAGCATCTGAAGTTAAGATGGAGCAAGAGAAGAGAAAGAATGAGACTTCATTCAATAATAAGAAAAACTACAATTTAAATCAGTGTGTCATACAACTGGGTGAAAATGAAATGAATGTAATTTTAATTCATATTAGGAAATTATGACTTTTACAGTTTTGCATAGCAGAACCGGTGCTATAATTTTTTTAAGACATCCAAATGATAATACTAATATCTGCAAAACTATTACTGCAGAATTTGGTATCTTTTATATACTAGTACCCTTTTACACGCGGGTAAGTACTCACGTGATACGTTATAAAATTTGTAAACCTAGATTGAGAACTAATTAATTGTCAAATTTTTAGAATTACACATACATTTAAATCTATATTTTTTAGTGTATATTGGAGAGAAGTTAAATATAGTAAAGCAGAAGTTTCGTCGGAAAATTAAAAAGAAAAAAAAATAGTGGGGAATCTTCATACCCAGTTTTGAAATATTAATTAATAATATACATAAATCCTATTAATAGTAGAGAAAAGATTTTTCTGAAAAGCAGTTATACAGGTTGAAATAAATCCGGTGGCTTTTCTTTTTTGTGTTCATAAGTCATAACCTATTATTAGTAAA